>PVIA01004197.1:0-145356 GCA_004024845.1 Tonatia bakeri
CCTGTGACTTCCTGGTGACAGCCAACTGACCAGGATTCTGTAAGGGCCTTCCCCTTACAGGAAGGACTCCCTCCGTGCTGTACCCACCCCCGTTCAGGGCACCCCTAACCTATGGGTAGGTAGGACAACGTCCATGCCCATCTGGAAGCAGTTACAAGAAGATGAGACCTTCGTCCATTGTCCCTTAAGCATTTTAAGTGGGTATATATCTGAAATGAGAGATTGTTACAGGGTGTAGCCAAGAGGGGGAACCCCAAAGAGGCATTTAAAATGGGATCCAGAACTCAAGGCGTCCAAGAGATTTTAGGATGTCTTCACCCCTTCCCCCATGGGTGTGGGTTGGGGGAAGGGACACATGGAGCAAGAACATACGGGGCTGTTTTATACAGCAACAGCTTTGCAGCTGATCTGTGGCATGGTCATTTAACATACCTATAGCCTTCGCCTGGTCACTTAGGGATGCTGAATATCTGTGGCCAGGCTCTGGGCCAGGGGGATGGAAAGGGACTTTCCCCCACTTAAGATGTGACTCGGGGGGCAGGTCCCTCAAGTTACAGTGCTTGCATGGGAACTGGGAGAGGATTGGCTCCATGACATGGGGTCACACCTGCCCATACCCATGATGACAGCCAGACAGGAGCGAGTACCGGCCCGTCCAGGATCTGCAGGCCATCAATGAAGCAGCTGTCACCCTCTATCCAGTCATCCCAAATCCGTGCACCCCCTGGGCCAGCTTCCCCCAACAGCAAAGTGGTTCACCTGCCTTAATCTGAAGGATGCCTTTTTCTGCATTCCTTTGGCACCTTCCAGCCAACCTATTTTTGCCTTCGAATGGGAAGATCTGCACACTGCAGTCAAGACTCAGTTGACCTGGACTAGACTGCCCCAGGGGTTTAAGAACTCCCCAACCTTATTTGGGGAAGCCCTAGCAGGAGACCTGAAGCTCCTCGCCAAGGAAGAGCCAGACCTGACGATTCTGCAGTATGTGGATGACCTCCTCCTGGCGGCCCCATCTCAGGAATGGTGCTGGGAGGGAACACACGCTGCTGAAGCACCTGGCTGAATCATTTTACTGAAGTCAGGTCTAGCCAAGGGTTTAAATACCCCCTGGTGATCATGTGCACCTTCTCTGGACGGGTTGAAGCTTTCCCCACCCAGGTGGAGAAAAGCCAGAAAGTCACCCGAGCCCTCCTGAGAGAGGTCATCCCAAGGTACGGATTGCCACTGACCACTGGAAGTGACAACGGGCTTGCCTTTGTCTCACAAATTGCCCAAGAAATAGCCAAGCTTCTGAGCATCACGTGTAAACTGCACTGCCTATCCACCCCAGGGTTCTGGGAAGATAGAGCAGATGAACTGAACTCTTAAAGAAACCTTAGCTAAATTTTACCAGGAAACCGACTGCCCTCGACGGATTTGTTACCGCTAGCTTTGCTTAGGGTTAGAAATGCCCCTAACCCCTCAGGATATACTCCATATAAACTAGTTTTTGGAAGATCTCCCCCAGTTCTCAGCATACAAAAGGGGGGACTCTGGTTGCAAGGTGAATTAGGGCAGACAAAATATCTCCAGAAGCCAGGGGAAACTTTAAGAAAAATAAATGGGGCAGGTTTGGGCCAGGGACCCTTACTCTGAGGTTGGCCAGCACACTCCTTTAAACTGGGAAGTTATGTATAGGTAAAGAACTGAAAAAAGAAGCCACTTCAACCTGAGTGAACTGAGCCATATTTAGTGTTACTAACCACCCCGTCTGCCCTTACAGTTACAGGAACCACCCCTTGGATCCACTACAGCCGGGCCAAAGCAGCAGCAGATCCTGAGGACCTGAGTACTTGGCCTGCACCTAGACTACCCACGCTGAGGCTCCGGAGGATGCCAGCCAGTAAAGAAGACACCAATGAATGGACCACTGCTCCGCAGGGTTCTTGACTTTGATCGGCACCTTCGCAGGAGTGTTCGGAGTTGGACTAGTGACTGTGGCCCCTGTAGAATGGAATCCCTCGGAGCAGATCGCTCTAGGATTAGTTTATCTTTGTTTGGTCTCAGCATTTGGGTTTATTGTATGCTTTGCTTAACAAATGCGGCCCATGTCTCAGTCCCAGCCTGCAAATAGAATTCCCCTGGGGGTGTAGAATTATACTCAGTTGTGACGTGGTCTCTTACTATCTCCCAGGGTCCGCTTTCAGCTCCTCCACTGGCATGTCATTGGGTTGCGTTTTACCACAGCAATCCCTCTGCCCTTGGAGAGGGAAGGTATACCAGACTGGAGTGATATCCAGGACCATAGGATACCAGACCCGGAGGTGTCAGGCATGTGGGACCCTGCATCCTCTGGACCTTGGTCCAACACCTGGAGGCCACGATATCTTGTAGGGCAGCTGCTACAGTGTTAGCTCTCCAGAGGTACCAACACCAGTATCAGCAGTTGCAACCTTCCCCAGCACCTCAGCTGTATAGCAAGGTATATAGTGATGCTAAAGGGGTAAAAGCACCTTATAGCATCAAAGGGGGGAATGTGGCAGAAAAGCCCCCATGTTAAGCTTTTGTACTTTGTAATTTCCACGAATTCCTCCTGCTCCTGTTCCTTTGTCTCCCATGTAAGGTAGTTAGACCTAACTTCTGCATTTAGCTTCTGTAACCTCGCTTTGCCATGTAGGCAGAGGGTCCAAGGCTATTTCAACCCCGGAAAGCCAGAGGTGGGGGCTCAGGATTTGGGTTTTCCCCCTGAGCCCACACATAATAAAGAATCGTGCTCCGTCATCTCCTTGCATGTGAGTTATTTTCTGCAACAATATCACTGTCCTTAGTACACACTCAGTAAAAACTGGCTGAATCTGAAGCTAGGCTAGCCTTCTAGAAATGCAATGTTTACAGAAAGGGTTGCATGAATGCACACTGATCCCAAGATTTGACCTCTCACAGTGTCAACAATAGAAAAGTAAAATAAAGAATAAAGTTGCTATTTGCTTATTGAAAAATATACACCATGGTTAGTATAGATTTAAAAATAGATGAAAAGATTTGGTTCATGTAGCAGACATTAATTAAGGTTTTGTATTATTTTGTTTTTCCTGATAATCAGATAAAAATGAAACCTACTATTTTGTAACTGAAATCTCTCAGTTTTTTATTCCCATGAGAATTGAACATTTAAAGTAAGTGTGCTTTTTACTAAAAAAATAAAAAAAAAAAAAACAAGAAAAATCTATCTTGAGTTTCCTGGCAAATTAGGGCTTATTTTATTAGTGTTGAAATTCCTTCACCTACTACTTGTTACAAGTATTTATGGATCCATATGGAATGGCAGATGTTGAAGACACTGCAGACATTTTTCACTTTCGCTAATAACCCTACTAATGGAGAATTTTTCATCTTCTATAATAAGAGCTTTAATGTGAATGAAGAATCGAATACATTTATTGAATATACATTTTTGAATTATTATATGTTTATATCTATTAACATTGGGCTACATAGGATCTTTTGGATTAGTGTTTCAGGATTCTTAGGGTATAATCACAGCAGTGGAATTGCCGGGTCACAAGGCTGTTAGTTACATCTTTAGTTTTCTGAGGAAATTCCATGCTGTTTTCCACAGTGGCTGCACCAGTCTGCATTCCTGCCAACAATATACTAGGTAGGGTTGCCTTTTCTCCACATCCCTGCCAGCAGTTATTATTTGTTGATTTGTTTATGATGACCATTCTGACCCGTGCGAAGTGCTATTTCATTGTGGTTTTAATTTGCATTTATCTTATGGCTAGTGATGCTGAGTATCCTTTCATGTGTCTCTGGGCCCTCTGTATGTCCTCCTTGGAGAAGTGTCCTTTGCCCATTTTTTAATTGGGTTTTTTTGTCTTCCTGGAGTGGAGTCATGTGAGTTCTTTATATATTTTGGAGATCAAACCCTTGTCTGAGGTACCACTGTCAAATATATTTTCTCATAGTGTTGGTTCTCTTTTCATTTCGCTGATGTTTTCATTCTATGAATCCTGAAACACCAGTCCAAAAGAACCTATGCACCCCAATTTACAATATACAAGTGTTGGAAGCAATCTAAGTGCCCATCAATGAATGAGTGGATCAAAAAACTGTGGTACATTTACACAATGGAATACTATGTAGCACAAAGAAAGAAGGAACTCCTACCCTTTGTGACAGCATGGATGGAATTGGAGAGCATTATGCTAAGTGAATAATCCAGGTGGTGAAAGAGAAATACCATAGGATCTCACCTATAAGTGGAACCTAATCAACAAAACAAACGAAGGAGCAAAACAGAACCAGAGATATTGAAATAAAGAACAAACGAATAGTGACCAGAGGTGGGGGAAGGGAGGTAACAGGGAAAGAAAAATAAGGTCATCAGGGACCCATGGACAAAGCCACAGGGGGTTAGGATTGAGGATGGGAGGTGAGGGGTGGGTGGGGAGGTGGGGAGTTGTGGGGGGGAAATGGAGACAATTGTACTTGAACAACAATAAAAAAAGATTATGTCTATTCTCTGGCTGGGTCTATGCAGACAAAATAGTGTTTGATGCATTTATTAGCCTGAAAACACTTCAAAGCTTCAAACATAAAAGGAACATTGTTTGGATCACTGAAATTACTCTAACTGCCCTAACCAATCGAAACTGCACAGGGAGTTTCTCAGCTTTCAACTTCCAGGGACAAGTTAGTTCTTTGTGATTTTCTCTTTTATTTCCCTATCTGATCCTATCCTTACACATACTTATAGTCAATGATACTTGTTTAGGGGAAAAAGTATTTTTTTAAGATTTACTTTGCACAAAGACCCGGAAAAAATCAACAACTAATATTAAATGCAATTGTCTCATACTTGCTATATCTATGAATGTTGAAATATTATGAACTCAGCCAGGAAACACTGTAATGTGAAAAAGGAAATAAGGAATTAAGAACTATTATCTAATATCTTACAATACTAAAATCTCGTAACCAGACTCAACCAAATCACACAATCTTGCTGTCTTAGACTTCAATTCGATGAAATTGTTCTCTGTTTATGATTTGGATAAAGGACTTGAAGGATCAACATTACAACATTTGATTTCAATGAACTCACATTCAGTCTTGTAGCGTATGTAGCCTTTGATGACTTGAAGTAACATGCCTCCATCCCCTGAGCTGCTGTATATATTATTTCTGTTAGAGGTTGTAATTTTCTTAATCTGAATCAACCATTAGGGAAAAACCACCACCTCTGTGTCCATTGTCACCTCCCAGCCATTATTCAAGTACCATCTTTTTTATTACACACATTGAAATTACCTCCCATTCCTGGTTTCTGACAATGGATTCCATCTTACCTTCAGTTAAAACATAGTGGACATTGGTGTATATTGTTTTATTGCTTCAGCTGCAACTTCCCGGAGGATACTTTCTTACCTGTATACTTACAATATGTGCTGTATCTTCTCCCATTTTCCCAAATGTGGACTCTGAGGTTAGCACAATTTTATTAATGACACATCATAGCTTTCTCGACTTTGTAACCCTTCCCAAAAATAAGGTATATAGAGGCTGCATTTTCTGGTACCAGGTGTTGATTTCTTATTAACTTTTTAATGGAATAAAACATATTATAAAGGACAGTTCTGCTATTATGTCTTCCCCTGCTTACACTTCATAAAGGTTCTGTACCATCTCATGCACTGAAGCCAAAAAGTATAGACACAACAGTGGTACTTTCCCATAGATTGAAGGTACTCTTAATAAAATAGAAAGATATAATAAGAACAAGTGACTGGGGTCCACTTCAATAAAACAGTGGCCTTTAAAGTGTATTACACTTATAATAATGGCATTCCCATTGGCCTGTTTTGTATACAGTTTCCAAGCTATATACGCAGTTTGAATGGCATGGTGTGTTTTTGCAATTCTGGTTTGGTCCAAGCAGATACAATGTTTGCAGAGGACGCATCTAGGGAGCTGTAAAACTGGTGGAAAACATATTTCTCCATGATATTTTAGTGCTCTAAAAATTCAATCACAAGAGAGAATGTTTTGCTGTAAACAACTTAAAAGCCTTATAAAGACAATGGCTTCCCACAGCACTTATTTAAACAACTTTAAGAGCTAGAATAGAATAGTTCTTTTTATATATCAAAGCTCAGGTGTTTTAATTTCCTTGAGTTTTCAAAGAAATTGTTCTTGAAATCTAAAATAAATTTTGTTAACCAATGTCACCCCAATAAACTGAATATATTTTTAAAAAATAATTAATGAAAAATAAGTAAAAATCATATTATTCCTTTTCCTGTGGAAAAAAAATAAGTGCAATGTAATTTGTATACTGCTGTGGACATGAATAACCTGGATGCCAATTGGCAATATTATAATGTTTACCAAAATGAAGCCAGAAAATCCATTTTGCCTTCAATGTAGGACTTACTCTTCTGCACAGGGTGTGGTTTGATGATGATAACTTACCAAAGAAAAATGACACTTTATTAATACGTACTCTAATGAGCCAGAGTAATGAGCATCCTTCACAGTAGAGTAAACTAGGGTTGAAATTAGAAGCCAAGACAGTCGAATCCTGAGTTCAGGATTTTTGGAGTTGAAATTTGGGGACATATGTTTTCGTTTTTATGCTTCTTCAGTTTTTTGAAAATGTTAAGAATGAATACAAATTAAATCCCTCACTGTTATATGATGCCTTCTGTTCAGTCCTGATACATTTTAATTCCGCATTTGTGAATGGGAAGAGTGTGTCCACACCACTCAAGCAAAGTGAAAGGGCATCTTCCACACCCTTTTTTATCCCTTCAAGTTTTTCTCTCCCATGTATTCCAATAATTAATTTTATTAAGTGGCAGCTTTCCTCAAAATTGACTAGTAGTTCCTAATCTGTATTTTTTAAGTAGTACAGTATGATCATGGGATGTAAAACCGATAATAATTACTTCCTCTCCAGTTGCCCTTATTTCTTCAGCTGTGTTATATGTGGGCCAACATAGGGGAAGCTCTTAAACCTCTCATAAACATTACTCATCTCCCCCTCGCTGTTACAGAGGTACGCAGTATTGAAGAAAGAAAAGGTATATTACGATATTTGTATTTGTGGTTTACTTTTAACTCCAGTCTTGCACTTTATACATCCTACTGGATACTTCACTGTGATACTCCGGCATGACAAACCACGGAGAAAGCAAGCCTATCAGTTTATTAAGGTCCCTTATCACAACCGCAGGCTTGAATCCTCATAATCACTTTGCCTTTACTCTTCCTTTTAACTCTCCCATATCTAATCTGTCAACAGGTCCTCTTAATACTACTGGCAGTGAAAGATAAATACCATATGATCTTACCTTTAACAGGAACCTAAACAACAAAACAGTGAAACAAGCAAAAATATAGTCAAAGACACTGAAATAGAGGACAGGCGGAAAGTGACCAGAGGAGAGAGAAGAGGGAGTTTCAGGGGAAAAGGGGAAGGGTTTACAGGAACAAAGTTATAAGACACATGGATAAAAACTAGGGGGAGGGTAGTAATGGGAGGGAAGTTGAGAGGGAGAGGTGGGTGGGCTTGATTGGGAGTAAAGGGGAGAAAACTGTACTTGAACAATGATTAAAATAAAATAAAAAAATAAACAAAAAAATACTACTTTTAAAATATCTCCTGTTCCAAATACCTTACCCTGGGATGCTTAAAATAGCTACCTTAGCAGGATTCCATACATTTGGTCTTTCCCTACACTGCTACCTTTTGGACAATATATTAAATTGCCCCAAATCAATTTTATTTCTTGTGAATAAACCAATAGGCCCTCAGAGACTTCCAGAGTTTTGTGCTTCACTCACAAATGCTCTTGTACAAAAACTCTGTTGTAATCAAACTGTTTGACTCTGTTACCTACTGCTCATGAAGGCTTCTTCATTTCTATAATTTTTCTTCAACAAGTTTGTCTGGAATATTTCCCCATCTCCTACATGTTTTTAAATAATATCTATCTTTTAAGATTTTCAATTCATCTTCTTCATTAAAGCTTTTCCTGTCAACCCTGGCTGGTGTGGCTCAGTGGATTGAGCACTGGCCTGTGAACCAAAGGGTCATCAGTTCAATTCCCAGTCAGGGCACATGCCTGGGTTGCTGGTCAGGTCCCCAGTAGGGGGTGCACAAGAAGCAACCACACATTGATGTTTCTCTCCCTCTCTTTCTCTCTCCCTTTGTAACAGGGTGCAGCCAAGAGGGGATCCCCAAATAGGGGTTTGTAATGGGGTCCAGAAGAGCTTGGAGATAATTGGCTCCACACCACAGGGCCACACCTACCCAGAATGCTGGCAGCTGTGGCCAATTGTGAGAGGAGCTGGAAATGGGGCTGCAGAGGAAGATTGGCACTTGGATTTAAACCGAGGCACAGCAGCCATTGGGCATCTCTCTTTTGGGGACCACATGTCTGTTTAGGACCACACAGCTTTGGTGTCTTGGTTGGGACCATGAGGCTTGGGTGAGAGAGTCACAACCATGAGGCTTTGGAAGTACTCCCTTTTGCCATGTGGAGGGTGCCGGGAGGACTGTGTGCATTTTTGGGGAACTTTAGCTTCTCTTATTTCAAATAAATAATAACTTCCTTTCTTTTTCACTGATCTCTGGTATTAAAAGACATCTTTCCTCAGGTGGCGGGCAAAACGAACCCACTAGGTGGGAAGGAACCCCTGGAGAAAAAGGGGGGTCTTTTATATTGTTCAGTCCCCCCCTGCTCTGTTCCGTAACACCTTCTCCTCTCTAAAAATCAATACATAGGGGGAGGGTGGTAATGGGAGGGAAGTTGGGAGGGAGGGGTGGGTGGGCTGGATTGGGAGTAAAGGGGAGAAAACTGTACTTGAACAATGATTAAAATAAAATAAAAATAAATAAATAAATAGATAAAATGTTTTTTAAAAAGCATTTCCTGTCTATCTCATCCCATAATAACCTCTACTTCTCTGAATTCTTAGACAGTATTAATTTTCTGAACCATACATATAGAAACTTGTACTAAGTACTAAAGTACATCTCTCATAATCTTACTAATCCTTTTAACAGTAATTAAATATTCATATATTAATGCCTTAAATCCCCAATTAGACATTAAATTACTTAAGAGGGGACTGTTGCCCACTTTTTGTTCTCTTTTTCTTCTGCAGAGGCTACCATTTTGCCACATACCACTGTTGACACTCAATACATGTTTGTAGTTTGAGTTCTACATTGTATAGAATGAGAAACAATAAGAATATTCAAAGGGTTTAGGGCTATGCAGAGAACGCCATACTATCAAAAGAGGCTCACCACAGCCATACACAATTTGAGTGGTATATACACATAAAACTATTTTGATCCTTTTTGCTGAACCAATTTGGTACAAAGCATTTAATAAATTCAGAGAAAGAGAAATCAAATCGATTTTCTTACAGAATTGACATGTTTTCAGATTGAATTGATTGTCCAATTCAATATTAATGACAAAACTCTGTGCATGCATGTGCTTGTGTGACGGACTCAAGTGAACATAAAACTTGAAGCCATTGTCGCCATTTCTACCAGGAAGTACAGGACAAATATGGTATATTTTTCCTATGCAAAATGAAAGAATTTCTGTAGCACTGAAGTATTATTCCAAATTGAATTATAGCTGGGAAATTCAATTATCGTGTTCCTTTTGTTGATTCCACCCCCACCTTTGTCAAATTGTACATCATATGGAAAATCATGGACATACATTTACTGTACCTTAAGGAAAAGGTAGCTTTATGAATCTTTTAGACATTGTGTTTTATAAGCAGAAAAATTTTAATTCTATGCTGCAGTATCTTTGTACACAAATGAGGCATTTACACATAAACTGATTTAATTGCCTTTGTCTCTTACCTACCTTATGTGTTATGCATATAGGAATATCTTAAAGCTTGCTCAAATTCATGTAGATACACCAGGATAGATAGAGTTGTATGCTGTTATTCAGGCCTTAATAGATATCAGTCTGTTCTTTTATACATTTTGAATAAACAAAATATTTTTTTACATTGTAGTGGAAGATGATTAAAAGGCAGGGGTCTATTCTCCAAATTGTACATAGCATTTAAATTGGCTCAATCTATTAGTTTTGCACCTGAAAGCATCATTGATACCACGTGGAATCGTTTGGGCTTCACCATCTTTCATAAGGTTGTTACAATCTAAAGGTTAGGGGGAGTGTACCAGTGTTAGCTATGCAAATGAAGCACAAATCAAATAGTCAGGCACTCTTTTAAGACCTAACCTAGTATTAAATACACAAAGCCAAAAATCCATGCAGAAATATCCATTAGAGACAAGGCGGATTTTCTCCTTTCATGTGAAAGATAAAACTACCTCATGGGAGCTACTGTCCTGTTCCATTACTAAAGCCACAGAGACATCTGTAAAAGTTAACCATTTGCAATAACAATACCAACTGGTTTCATGAATTATTAATCATGGTTACACACAGTTTTACATGCATGGTAAAAATGATCTAGAATTATATAAATTGCATAAATTGGGACTAAAGATTTGCTCTAAAGAAACTTAAATATAGATCCTCAAATGTAGATAAATGGAATTATTTTTTCCAAGGAACATCTTGGAATTCTCACAAGTGGGAATGCTAGCCCCACATGTAAGCACAGATCAGAAAGGGGAAAGTATAATTACACATATTTTAGGAGTCTGTGTTAAAAATTAAACACATCAGCACAGACACCAGTGTGGGGATAGCCAGAGGGAGAAGGGATGCAGATGACGTTTTACTGAGTTGTCCGGTTGGAATCTGTATGGTTTTGTGAACCAGTGTCACCCCAGCAAATTCAATTAAAAATGAGTAACTCCTACATATTTTTAGAAACTCATTCAATTTTAATTAAATAGATGTTTTATCAAGAGACAAAAAAAGGGGGGGGGGAATTTGGATTCTCCAGGGACTTAAAGCTGTCTCCTGTGTAATATAAATAATTTGCATTTTCCTGGACTTGTTTTTGAGCCAACATGTCCACTCACCTTTGTAATTCAGGCATTGGTAAGAAGAAAATGTGAAGTACCAGTGAGAAAAAAGAAACATCGTCATTAGCTCAAAGGGTGGGAATTATCGACTAAAATAAAGTAATCGGCATGGAGAATATGAAAATAAAAACTGATATAATTACAAATTTTGCATATCGCTGTAGTTCAACAACTGTGACAAGGTTTTTTTTTTTTAATTGAAAGCAAATTCAAGTCTTTTGAGTAAGGTCTCAAGCAGTATGTTCCATGAGAGTTGTATGTTTGGGAACAAAAACCACAATTTATAACATGTCATATTCTAACCCATGTATGTCTATTTATTTTACGTAGTAAAATAAACTGTCATACCTCTTCTGGTTCCAGCAGAGGTATGAAACTTCTGCTGGGACCAGAAGAAGTTTCAGTAAAATGAAACTTCTAATTTTCATTCAAAAGTCTCAAAGCATAACATTATTTTTTTTCCATTTAAACCTCTTAGAGAAATGTTTTCATGTTGGCACTAGATTTGGGTGGCATTGTGTGAAGATTCATTTTCAACTGCTCATGAAAGGCAAAGATAATGAAAGAAAATTATTTCTGGAGGAAAATATTTACTGCATCAGTCTTAAATTTGTTCGCAGCTCCTGCTCACAAAATAAAAAGCATTCCTAGTCCAATAGCCACAATGTCATGTAATGATCGGCACAGAAAATGCTAACAGAAAAATATTACTTACAAGTATTTATGAGTGGTTTATAAACAACTAACTGACACTACTATGAATATTTGAGATGTGTTTTCTGTTTCTTTTATCATAAAATCAGTAAGAATTTTCATCAGACTAATTTGGACATGCTGTTTCCATCCACATCCTCATCCATCACTTAGAGTAATTAGTTCGGCCGCCTCTTTATCATGATGATAACCATGACACCAGCTCCGACTGCTCATGCCTTGGTCCCTGCAGGTTACAGATGTATCAGCTGTGATATAATCATTACCAGGCACTCACAGGCTAATGGGCAGCAGCTTGCTCTTTAAGTCCATACGTGCATGTGCATCTCCGCTCTCCTACTTACTATTCAAGGAACCTCTGGTATTGCTCTCTGTGCTCCAGTTTCAAGGGACAGGAAAGAGAGACAAGAAGCATTTTTGTTTATTTCAATTCTATAATACTACTTACAAGTGGTTATTTGTCTGCCTCTCTCCCCTTCTGCCTTCCTCTCTCCTGCCCTTCCCCAAAGCCCATGACTGATGTTTATTTGCCGGGGAAGTGTTAGGGAGTAGTTAATGGTCTCAATCCAGGATTATAGAAGCCAATTTCTTCTCTTCATGGATCCTTGTGTATATTCCTGGAAAATCTCCTGTATATGCCTATAAAAATTGGTTTCTTAGAATGTAACTGTCAAATTCGGAGAGATCAATAATTTAATCTTCTACTTAACCACATTTGGACCTAGTTTTCTTAGTCTGTCTTTTTCTCCAAAATTATGAGAAGAAGATTCTCTGAATTGTAATTTGGAGAAAGATATATGAAGCAGATGTGGTATGCATGTGGCATAAATAAAGAAACGCCTTTGGAATCCTCAATTCTTCAAACTCTAGCTCTCCACAATTTCACCTCTTATTTCCTTTCCTGCCTCCCTCTCTCCCTCCCTCCCTTACTTTTGTTTCCTTCCTTCTTTCCTTCCTTTCTTATTTTTACAGAGAGAGGAGTAGAAGAAGAAAGAGAAGGAGAGAAGCATTAATGTGAGATAGAAACATCAGTTGCCTCCCATACACGCCAAAACTGGGAACCAAACCCAAAACCTAAGGATGTGTCCTGACTGGGAGATGAACCAGTAATCTTTCAGTTTGCCAGACGACACCCGACCAACTAAGCACACCAGTCAGATCTTGTCTCCTTGTCTTTAAGTTATGAAATGTGCTTCTAAAATGTTCTCATCTTGAAAGGATATTTTCTTAAATCACAACCCCCAACTATCATGCTACTTTTCTTAGCAAAAAAAAAATTTTTGAAAGAATTTTCTGTGTTCGCTGTCTCTGATTCTTTTGCAAACATACTTCAATTAAACTTTTGCTCTGATCTGTCCACACACACCACACTTATAAATGCAGCCAACTATTTCCATGGCTATATCCAAAGTTTAATTATCAGCCCCAATCATATTTGTCTTGTCAGCAGCTTTCAACACAGTGATCACGTCATCTGTCTTGACGTAAGTCGCTCCTTTGAATTCTGGAACACTCTAAGTTTTCTTCCTACCTCATTTACTGTTTCTTCTGAATTTCCTTCACAAGTTCCTTTTCATCTCTAATATGTAGGCTCAGTCCTTGGAACTCTTCTCTTTTGTTCTTTATATCTTTGTTTGCGGACCTCATGAAATTTTATGGCTTTAAATACCATCTATAAGCTGATTATTCCCTAATTTATATTTTCAATTTGTATCTTTTTCCTAAATTCTAGAGTGTATAGCACAGTGCTCACTCCATGTTTTCACTGGGTGTCTATCAAGGAACTCAAAATTTATATGACCAACATGAAACCCATCTTCACACCTATTTGAATGTTCCTTCTATAGATATTCCTTGCTTCCAGCATTTCCCTGGTAGCAAGTAATGCCATCCTTCAAATGCTCAGAATACAAATCTTTGGAGTCAACTGTAATTGAAATAAAATAGTTTGTAATCAACCCCTACTACTGTCTTCCTGTCATACTATATAAGAAATCCACCAGCACACTCTTTGGCCTCTACCTTCAGCACTATATCCAGAATCAGACCACCCTATTTGCTACTATCATCTGTCATCATATCAGCTTCCTTCTGACTTGTCCTGGTACTTCAGCCCTTGCTTCTCTTAACCAGTAGCCAAACTGATCCTTAAAGCATAGGCTATAATATCCCTTCTCTGCTCAGAACACTCCAATGGCTTGTCATCTCAGAGGAAAGGACAAAATCCTTAAATAGTCTCTAAGGTCTTAGATGCCAGGCCCCCTCAATCTCTCCACTATATCTCCTACTGCCCTCCTACTCTGCCAACACCGCCTATCCCCCCTGTCTAGTTTGTTTTTCCATCACACCTATCACCATGTAACATTTAACAGATACAGGATAGATAAATTGATCTCATCATCCTAACTCCTTTGACTAAATATATTCTCCTTTGGAGTTGATGTTTCTGCCTCTTTTTATTGACTGCTGTATATGGAGCACCTAGAATACTGCCCAGAACATAGTGGGAATTCAATAAATGTTTGCTAAAAAAATAAAATAAGAATGAAAACATTACTATGGCTCTAATCAGTTGGGGAAATGAATATTAGTACCATCTATACACAGGATATTGCTCATTTAATATTTTTTATGTTGGACCCTGGCTGGTGTGGTTCAGTACATTGAGCACTGGCCTGTGAACCAAAGGGTCACTGGTTCGATTCCCAGTCAGGGCACATACCTGGGTTGTGGGTCAGGTCCCCAGTAGGGGGCGCAAGAGAGGCAACCACCCATTGATGTTTCTCTCCCTCACTTTCTCTATCCTTTCCCCTCTGTCTAAAAATAGATAAAATCTTTTAAAAACTAATTTTTAGGTTGGGTTGTGATTTTTTTTTTGTATAGTCCTAAACCAGTAGTCAGTTCTGTCATTATTATTAAACATTGAAAACACTGACTTGCTTCTCCAACTAACCTATAAACTTCTTGGAGGCAAACACTTCTGTCCCATTTTTTTGCATAATACCTCTGGTATCTTTGTGTGGCATGCTTAATGACTATTTAATAATGCATGTAACTTAAAGGTGACTCACACTGTCATGTCTGTCTGATTTTTACTTCTCTTTTAAAAAGCTTTAATTTTGAATGAAATTTCTATATGTTACATGAGGCATCTTTAGATATATTGTCTATTTATATTCACACTACAATAGGCATTTTTTGTCATTAGATTTGTGGAATAGAGTTTGGCCATCCTAAGGAATGCGGTGAGGGCTAAGAGCAGAAAGTAGCTTTGACAAGCTATTTATTCCACAATTGAAAACTGAGTTTTTCTAAGTAACACATTTTAATATGCCATTCTTATTTAAACAGAGAAAAACTCTCAGGGGATTTATTTAAACTATTGAAAATACATAAATATAAATATTATGAATGTGTTTGCAGTTATTAGGTAAATATACATACATATATAAACATATGTTCTTGCATTTTCATCAAGACATTAATATTTAAGGAAATAAGACATAATCTGACATAGAAAACAGAAAGTAGACAATATCTTAATGTCACAAAAAGTATCTTTCAATAAATTTTCAAAATTCAGTATTACTTCCTGACAGGCAATAGTGAGAACCCTTTCTTCTATAAATGTTTTTAATGTGCAGAGAGGGGTATGCGGGTATACACAAGAACTCTAGTCTCAGGCAGTCTCTTGCACTAAAGGGTAAAGTCTAGAAAACATAACGTCTCCAGATAAACCAGAGCTTTCCCATGTATCCACCATTCTCAGCTGTCCTAAGATGTGTGCAATTTTGGTGTTTGTATAAAGGAAGTGTGTGACCTTCTGTACCTCCTATTTCATGCCTGAGCTAGACAGTCTGAAAAGATTCACATTATAGCCATGAAGTATGCAGGTTCTATAGTCTGATTGTCTGGATTCAAAGTAAATTTCCACTACTTACTGTGTAACTTGGGAAAATATCTTCCCTTTAAGCCTCAGTTTTAGGATCTGTTGAATGGGGATAAAAATAGAGTTGATCCTTGAACATAGGTTTGAACTGTGCAGGATCACTTAAATGTAGATACTTTTTCAATAAATTCAGTAAATGTATGTTTTCTTCCTTGATAACATTTTATTGTCTCTAGCTTGCTTTTGTTGTAAGAATACTGTATACAGGGTCCAGCATAAGTAACGCCATTGAGTGTGGTTGGTGGGTACATGAATGTGTTGCACGAGATGAACAGCAATTTGAACCTTTCACTTAAAATATCATCTCGTGTGCTTGAGTGTGATAGTGTTATGTTACAGAATTGCGGGCTTATAAATCTTGTAATAAAAAAGGGGTGTTATTTGTGCTGGATCCTGTACAACACATATAGAATACAAAATATATCTTAATTGACTGTTTATGTTATTGTGAACACTCCCAGTCAACAATAGGCTAAGAGTAATTAAGGGTTTGTGGACTCCAAAGTTACAGGCAGATTTTCAAGTGTGTGTTGGAGGTCCATGACCCTAACCCCAATGTCATTCAAAGTTCAACTGTAAGTACCTGCCTTGTAAAGTCTTATTGAAGACTAAGTGGGTTACCTAATACTCTAAAGTCCTTAGAGCCACATCTGTGGCCTGAGGTAAGATCTCTTCGATTTTGATTGTTATTAATATTATTTAAAATATTTTGGATGAGAGAGTCTGTAAGAATGAAGTCTAAGTAGGAATTCAGCATTTCCCTGGTAGCAAGCAACACTGTACTCTAGAAGTTTTTTACAACCATTAGATTTCTACTGTTTGCTGGGCTTAGTGACAGTATGGGCTGAGCACATTATTATTATTTCTAATTTTTTTTATTCTTTGTTTTATTGATTATGCTATTACAGTTGTCCCATTTTCCCCCTTCACTCCCCTCCACCCTGCCCACCCCCTCCCACCCACATTCCCCCTATTAGTTCATGTCCATGTGTCATTAAGTTCTTTAGTGTCTACATGTCCCATACCATTCTTGCCCTCGCCGTTTATTTTCTACCTATTGTCTATGCTAGTTATTCTCTATATCTTTTCCCCCTCTCTCCTCCTCCCACTTCCCTGTTGCTAACCCTCCATTTGAACACTTTTTTTTTACTGTTCATATTTTTAATCTTCTTTTTCTTAGGCAAGTCCCTTTAACATTTCATATAATAAGGGCTTGGTGATGATGAAGCCCTTTAACTTGCCCTTATCTGAGAAGCACTTTATCTGCCCTTCCATTCTAAATGAAAGCTTTGCTGGATAGAGCAATCTGGGATGTAGGTCCTTGCCTTTCAGGACTTGGAATACTTCTTTCCAGCCCCTTCTTGCCTGTAAGGTCTCTTTTGAGAAATCAGCTGACAGTCTGATGGGAACTCCTTCGTAGGTGACTGTCTCCTTGTCTCTTGCTGCTTCTAGGATTCTGTCCTTCATTTTTACCTTGGCTAATGTAATTATGATGTGCCTTGGTGTGTTCCTCCTTGGGTCCAACCTCTTTGGGACTCTCTGAGCTTCCTGGACTTCCTGGAAGTCTATTTCCCTTGCCAGCTTGGGGAAGTTCTCCTTTATTATCTGTTCAAATAACTTTTCAACGTGTTGCTCTTCCTCTTCCCCTTCTGGTACCCCTATAATTTGGATGTTGGAACGTTTAAAGGTGTCCTGGAGGTCCCTAAGCCTCTCCTCATTTTTTTGAATTCTTGTTTCTTCATTCTTCTCTGTTTGGTTGTTCCTTTCTTCCTTCTGGTCCACTCCATTGATTTGAATCCCAGTTTTCTTTCCCTCTCAATTGGCTCCCTGTGTGTTTTCCTTCATTTCTCTTATCGTAGTCTGCATTTGTTCATCTAATTTATGACCAAAGTCAACCAATTCTGTGAGCATCCTGATCACCAGTGCTTTAAACTGTGCATCTGATAGGTTAGCTATCTCTTGGTCACTTAAAACATTGGCTCTGGGGCTTTTAATTCTGTTTGAGCCATCTTTTTTATATTTTATTTTCCTTTGGTCTGGTTGTGGCTGTTACGTAAGGGCGGTGGAGCCTTAGGTGTTCACCAGGGCGGGGCATCCCAGTCGCTGGGTTGTGACGTTGTATGTGGGGGCGGGGTCTGAGAGGGAACAATGGTGTCTGCTCTGCTCTCTCTAGGGCCTTAGACCCCCTTTCCACCTTCCACAAGCAAACTGGTCCCTTCCGGTGCTGGCTCCTGGGCAGGTGGGCCTGTGCACTTTCTCGGGCTCTGTGGGTTTCCCCGAGAAGCCTCCTGTGAGGCTGAGAGAATCTCCCGGCCTCAGCTCCCACAGGTGTTTTCAGTCGGTGCTCTTAGGCTTTGTTTCCTGGCGCTGGGGCCCTGGGTTACGTGGTCTGCGTCGCTGCCCGTTTTTGCCTAGTCTGCGCACGAATGTGTGGCTGCGGCCAGCCAGCCGCCTTGCGCCCCTCACTGGGTCTGCTCGTTGCCTCCCATGTCCAGGGTCTGCCAGCCACCGGTCTTTCCTGCCGGGACCCCTCGACCCCTCTCCGTAGGCCTCCAACTCTGCCGCTCCTTACCAGTTTGGATGTATGGTAGTCAGACTTCCATTCAGTTTATTTCTCTCTGTTCTGGTTGTTTTTTGTTTCTCAATTTTTGTTGTCCTTAGTTTTGGTTGCACGAGGAAGCATAGTGCAACTACCTATGCCTCCATCTTGGCCGGAAGCTATTATCTCTAAATTTATTCATGTCACCTGGAGCACTTCCTATCTTCACTCTACTTAATCAAAAACATAGTCTTCATTCCACAGTTAACTCAAGTCCCATGTCCTCCCATCCATTCCACCGGTATTCACAGGCTATGCAGGTCATCTGCAAAGCCATCCTCTCTGCCTTGTGACATCCACTTTCTGATGTTCTTATTGTCCTCAAATATACTATAATGTCCCTATAAGGAGAGCTGTCTACTCAGCCTCTTTCACTTCTATGGCACAGGTACACAATGATTATTTCTTGCCTGTGTTTTACTCCATTCTATTTTGTACAAGGTAATAATATAATAAGAATGACTTCTCTAAATTTCATACACAAAACATCCCTGCCTTATGAGTTTACACTCATCCCATACACAGAAATGCATCATCATTAGTGTGCATATACACACACATATGCACACACACTTGTGACTAATAGGGTCTGAATATAGTTTCTTTTCTCAATGAACTTCCATGACATAGAATTCAGCTTATGCCTCCCACTTACCATTTCCACTGAAATTAGAGTTTGCAGCTTGTTAGTGGGGAAGCGCCATGTAAAGGATTTCAGCCACTGTGTTTAGAAATGTCATGGATTGTCTTTATTAGTGGTATAACAAACCCCCCAAAATATAATAGCAAGTAATATGATCATTGCCCTTGGAACCATTAAACTGGGCAGTGAACTACTTCAAATAGCTGTGAATGTTAAACATTAGTTCAGCCTTAAATAGGTTGACTTTAACAGCCAAATGTGCACTGCAGTATATCTGAACATTAAAAGCAGCTTTCAAGCTTAATTTTATAGAAATGTTAATGACCAGAACAAACTACTGAAGGCAGAAAAGTAATTATTTCAACAGATGAAAGGAAACAATAAATGAAGGATCATGTTTTAAAAGGGAGGTAGTAACTTATCTCTTTTAAAGGAAACGTCCTAAACTCAAAGCACCATGGAGATATTTACATAAGAATTATTTTCATTTGCAAATACAGTTCACTCGGGAAAAATGAACAGCTTCTCTAAACTTCAGTTATTAAGTGAAACACCATAGGATTATTTATTTTCAAAGTGAAACTTAATTAGTTTTTAAATACCTAATTTAGACATTTTGTACAGTAATGAGACATAGGAATAAATCACAAAGAGATAAATGGGCAGGTCAGAAAGGGGAAAAAATTATAAAATCCTATGCTAAAAAGCTCTCTGATAAGTGGAGGTAAAGGTGCCGACATGAGTCCAATGCCACCAATACGTGACTCTGAAAATATGTTTAAATGTTAAACAAATGGACAAAAGACATAAATATTGAAAAAAACATGATGGTCTTGGAATTGTTCTCATTATTGCTATGTTGACATTTACAAGTGGATAGTTGAAGGTGTAAATGAAGTCATCAAAGTGTCAAAATAATAAAATCATGACATTGAAAAATACTTTGAAAGAAACTGAAGACTTATTTGCTCATAAAATATTTGGGTAAAACTAGATTTGCAGAAAACCAAGCCTAAAACATATGTATTGTATATAAACAAAATAATTTTTGGTACTTAATTCTATCATATTTTTTCTTCAGAAACAATGTAATTATGCTGCACTGAAAGCAATTGCTATATTTCAATATGAAAATTCTAAATATATAGAAATTCAAAGAATGAAAAGTTAATTACTTAGGTGTTTCTATATCCCAGGCATTCCTAGTTGTAGCCAAGATTCATAATTAATTCTTTATTAAACATTATGAGAAATTTTCAGGCCCTACCAAGTTAGAGTAAGAACTGAAATGCTTTTCCCAGTATTAAATGGCTTCTAGTGACCTTAAAATATTAAAAATTAGGTGAGCCACATAGAGTGGTCCTGTGGATTAACAGAATCATTACCATAGTTAGAAATACTATTTTTTAATTTAAAGTATTTTGTTGTTCAATTATAGTTGTCTGTATTTTCTCCCAACCCTTGCCTCATCCCTTCCAAACCCACCTCCCTCCCTTGCTTCCACCCTCCCCCTT
This sequence comes from Tonatia bakeri, assembly GCA_004024845.1. NCBI lineage: Eukaryota > Metazoa > Chordata > Mammalia > Chiroptera > Phyllostomidae > Tonatia > Tonatia bakeri. Next base: position 20,446 of record PVIA01004197.1, read on the forward strand.
GGTTTTGTCCACGTGTCCTTTATAGCAGTTCCTGAAAACCCTTCCCCCTACTGTCCTCTCCCCCTTCCCCTCTGGCTATTGTTAGATTGTTCTTAATTTCAATGACTCTGGTTATATTTTGTTTGCTTTTTTCTTTTGTTGATTATGTTCCAGTTAAAGGTGAGATCATATGGTATTTGTCCCTCACCACCTGGCTTATTTCACTTAGCATAATGCTCTCCGGTTCCATCCATGCTGTCCCAAAGGGTACCATAGTTAGAAATACTTTAAGGGTGGATTTCTGAAGGAAATTTTAGTTTTCTGAGTTAGAGGTTCAGCTTCTGGTAAACAGACTTGTGTAGTTCTTGTAGTTCACAGTTCACTGGATCAAATGTTCAATGTGTGAGGGCTTCCAAGGTGATTTCCTTAAAACAACAACAATGCAAATATGGCAGTCTAACATAGTAAGCAAGAAAATATATCCTTAGGGATTTTGGAAATGTCTTTTACTGGTGATGACGTATCTCCCTTAAGGCAGTTCAGCCTGGGATGCATTTCACATTGTGTGTGTTGAGCAAAGCCATTTCAGAACACTGACTCTGTGCAATGGGATACACTGTGCTACTTTTCTGGTGATATAAAAGGCATAATGCTGACAAATTCTTTTTCCTGTATGTCTCCCACCCTTTCCCAATACAGTTACTCCATGAACTACACAAAAGGTTAGGAGCAAGAACCCCCTGAGTGCTCAAAGAGCCTCGTGTAGCTTTTTACTCCCCAAAAGACTTCATTCTGAATAGCCTGCTGTTCAGGCTAGGAAGGAAGCCTTACTGAGAAAAGAAACAGTCATTTCACACATATTTTCTTTATATATCACATAATGGATTTTTACAACAAAGTTAGAGCTAGAGACAATAAAATGTTATTAAGAAAATCATATGGAAGAAGAAGCACATTTACTGTATTGATGATTGAAAAATGCATATGTATGTGGAACCCACACGTACATATGTTGAAACCCATGTTGCTCAAGGGCCAACTGTACAGTATTCTATCACTGCTATTCACACATGTGGGGACAACAAAACACCTGGGCCTTATTTTTATGATTTCACAATCTCCATGTTTTCACAGTTTTGTCACATTTATATAATGGAGCTGAATGGGTACTTTGTACTTCATTGGTATAGCATGAACACTTCTATAAGGTTGATATTAGGAACAACAAAAAAATAAATGAGGTTTTTAAACCCAAAACAGGTAAGACTCACTTCTAGCTTCTTGTTAGCAGGACAGCTAAATGGCTTAAGACACATAGTTGTCTACTAATGCAAACAGTTTTTAAGCATTGTCAGTTGTTTTGCTGGGCACAATATCATACTAAGCACTACAGTAATGGTAATAAATACACAAGTGCAAAGTGCTACATTAAGCATTTTACAACCATTATCTCATTTAATGCTCATAACAATAGCATAAGTTTGGTACTATTACCTCCCCCACCTTTTTTTAGATGAAGAAACAGGCTTTGAAAGCTTAAAAGGTGCTTGCCCAAATCACACAGCAAAGCTCAGAAGTGAACTCAGTTCACATTCTACAGTCGGACCTCTTAACAACTGTCTCTTAAATATTGGGGTGGCCAAAAAGTTCATTTGGATTTTCCATATGACAGCTGCAGTAGCCTTTTGTTGTCTTTAGCATCATTGAACTAATTTTGTTAGGTTTTATTATGACAGTTGTGATATCAGTGTGCATTTAAAAAACTTACCAAGACTGGTGAATTTTTGTGTAGCCATTTTAATATCAAAGATGGAAGAAAACATACAATGTTTTAAGCATATTATGTTTTATTATTTCAAGAAAGGTAAAAATGCAACTGAAACTCAAAAAGAGATTTGTACAGTGTATAGAGAAGGTGCTGTGACTGATCTAATATGTCAAAAGTGGTTTGTGAAGTTTTGTGCTGGAGATTTTTCTCTAGATGATGCTCTACAGTTGGGTAGACCCATTGAAGTTGATAGCAATCAAATTGAAAGATTAATTGAGAACAATCAATGTCCTACCACATGGGAGATAGCCAACATACTCAAAACATCCAAATCAATAAAGTTATTGGTGGAAATGAAAAATATATCTTCTATTTTATGCAAAAAGCTTAGGAGACTTTTTGGCCAACCAATATAAAACCTGGTGCTTAGCTTGTGGTAAACTACACTATTATATCAACATGTCACAAACCTGTAAAGTCATATTCTGCAAAAGGGCAGTTGCTGGGATGACTAGGCTCTGGTTTGTGAGGCTTCCTTACAATAGATTCTCAGTCATGTTTACTAACACAGACATACCCAAACTCCGTGTTTGAATAGGTGAACGGAATTCAGAAAACCAAGAGACAGAAACTACCAGGTTTAGCTGTATCTAGCAATGTACACATTCATTTAAAAACAGTGTCAAATGCCATCTTTCACCGATGAAGCAGCGCCATTACAAAACCTGGGTTTCAAGTTTTATAAATGTGGCCTTTTCAATATTACAGTGTCAGTCTTCATCACTGCTTGACAAGGTTGTCAATCAAACCGCAATCTAGTTTTGTGAGACTTCAAACAAAGATCAAAGCAATGATAGTGCTGAGTTAATATTATCTTCCCACTTGAACACTTTTCTACTTCAGCATCAATATTAACTTCAAATTCCTCTTTCAAAGCAAACAAAATGGCACATGCTATAGTATCTCACTTGCCCATGGAAACCATAAGTTCTAGATCTACTGAAGATATTTGTGAAGCAGTGGCTTGAATTTATGATTTTAAGGAATTGTAATGTAGAAAACATGTTGAGTCTTTAGCTCCAAATATTTTGTATATTTTGTTTAGCAATAAAAGATAATGTATTTCAACATGGAGTATCATCATTTTCACTTCTACTTTAGCTCCATCACACATGAAAGGCATAAAAAATCAATTTAATAAGTGAATAATTTTAGCAAAGAAAAGCAGTAGGAATACAATATTGCCAGCCTCACCATCAGGTTGACTTGTAAGCAAAACTGAGCCTGGATGCTATGTCAGTACAAGCCTCAGTTAAGAAAGGCATATAACATTCCTATGAGGCTCATAAGAAAAGACTGTGACTAATTTTTGCTCTGTTTCTCAAAACTGTGACCATAAAACCCCCAAATCCACCGCAATAATAGAAGAGCTAGTATATGGCACGTCAGCCTGCACTAATATTAGGAGGTCAGTGCTGGAGGATATTAGCCTTTTCCAGGGAGCATCTCACAAATTTCTGTATACTTAGTGAGTATTTGATAGGTAGCATCAAGGATACAGAGATATGCATTAGGCATCAGCACATCAACTGAAAATGAGGAAATGGTCCTCAAGGAATGATTTGTGTTTTAGTTTCTCTTATTACTAGGACTATAATAATTTTGAATTGATTCTTTGGTGATATTTAAATTATGACTCAAAATGTGTTATTTTCCCCCTGAAAAATAAGGTATTTGGTCACATTTGAGAGTTGGGCCTAGTTGTCTGACCAACAGGTGATAAAAAACATTTGTCAGAGATAGTCAATTGATAGTCAATTTGTCAGTGATAGAAATTGATGGGTTTATAAATATATCATTTATCCATTTATGGGTAAAAGTTATCTGGGAGAAAGGGCAAAATGTTATTTTATGTTTGCAATTGACTAGGTGAAATAAGCTAATCTGATGTGAGGAAATGAGAGGTAACTAAAGCGAATTTCTTACAACTACTTCAAGTCCAATGCAGCCAAGAGTTCTTCACAATTCTTCACAATATGTTCAGAATATAAGGAGGCACAGTATTTGAGAATTATTTGATGCCTTGAACTGAGGATCCTTCTTTGGGCTCCACAGTTTTCTTAGAGCAAAGGATGATTCACCGTAAAAATTTCACTGTGAGCTCTGACTGGTGTGGCTCAGTGGATTAAGCACTGGCCTGCAAACCAAAGAGTCACCAGTTCGATTCCCAGTCAGGACACATGCCTGGGTTGCAGGCCAGGTCCCCAGTGGGGAGCATGTGAGAGGCAACCACACTGGTGTTTCTCTCTCCCTCTTTCTCCCTCCCTTCCCGTCTCTCTAAAAATAAGTAAATAAAATCTTTAAAAACCATTACACTGTGAAAATGTAGCCATACATGTGACTATATATGAGCATATTAGTGCTTGAATGAAAAAATAAGTAGTGGACCATATACAGTCACTGATGAATGCATGTTTGTGTGCTTTAAAATTCCTGGTGACTTCACTGAGCATTCCCCAAATAAAATGAGGGCAGACTGCAGGGTCACTGTAATTACTGTTTTCTACTACTGGAATACCAGAGGAATATCAGAGCTTCTGGTATCACTTTGGGTGTCAAAATCAATAACTGCATCGTGTTGTTAAAATAATAAATGTGATTCTTAAGGTAAGATGATTTTACCCCAACCTATTCTGAATTTAGAATTCAGAGAATGAATTTTGCCAAGAATGGGAAGTTCTATGTCTTTGATTCCTATATGATTATATGTCTATCTGATTATAGATATCATATATATATATGATATTATATATCTAATTATATATATGTAAAATGTGGATATATATATTCTGCATTTTTTCTAAAACTTAGCTGGAAATTAATTTTATTTTATGATATATACATTTATAATCTAAGTCTACTCTATCAAAAGACTACTAAATCCTTTGCAAATAACTTCAAATAATTTGAAGGAAACCCTTTTGTAGATTATACTGAAGTTTTTTCCCTCAGATAGGAAGAGACAATTAGAAAAATACGAACTATAATTTAAAAACAATTGACAGTTTTCAGAGTTTTGTCTAGAATGATTTGAAAACTTGCAGCCTTAAATAGGAAATATTCATATAATTACTTTTGAAAGCTGACATTACTAATCATGTGATAGAAATTGCCAAACATACAATCTTTTTCCTTGCTGTTTATATTGATAATTTATTGGCCCTACAAAAAAAGCAACAATTACTTTAGAAATATTAAATGTGATAAGAGAATTTATGTTTAAGTTTGCCTTGAAGCAGTGAATAACATGTTACTTAGAAATATACTCCCTTACAGGAAAAATATTTATTATGACAGAATTGCAGTAATAGACGTGATATCTAATTATCCATACAAAGGGATGATGCCCCATAAACAAGGGAATATTCAATACAGGAAATAACCCAAAGCTGTACATCCTGATTTGAAATTTATGATTTTAAGAGCATTTTCCTAATTGATTTGCTTGATCTGCAGCATGCTCCCACATCTCCATTTTCTGAGCAAACACAGTGCTAGGTTTCTCCTCTTCTAATCCATCTTTCAAATGACCATCAGATTTACCTTTCAAAGTGAGTGTTTTGATCATACTTGAAGACCATTAAAATAGAATATTAACCCCTTCCCCTGAAACTCCTGATACTCTACAGCTGGATCCTACAGGCTTTTCCTGCTGTTTCATCATTTCATCGACAAGCATCTGAAACAGCTGAAAACTAGTTAACAGGACAAAACAGCAGGCTGACTGCCTGGAATGTCCCACACCGGGCTCAAATTCTGGTGTAACACTTAACAGCTGTATTCAAGTGGCCAAATGGACTCATCTTCCTCTTCCACAATGTTCTTATCTACATTTTTTAACAGAATCTATCTTTTAAACATTTTGTGTGCATTTGTCAATTGCTTAATTTACTCATGTAGATAAATATGGCCTAGACCACCTCAGTTAGCATATAATTTAAATTTCCCCCCAAAAATTCACAGAGCGGCAAATAACAGAAAAGGTCAAATTAAGTGTTGGCATCAGGGTGTTACTCTATAACTCATTAAATAGTACCTGCAGGAGAAATCTCCAAAAGTCTGCACGCTGTTTACATAAATAGATGATCAGTGTACCCATTCACCCAAATTTTTGGCAAGCACCCTGCTTCCTTAATGCTTTCTAGGGAAAATGTAAATGTCATCTGAAGCTATGGGTGGATGTGGGGTCTAGTGGGTGGAGGGATCCCGCCAAAAGGAAAAAGGACTCATGGACATGGACATCAGTGCACTGACTGAGAGAGGGAGTGAGGGATAAATGGGAAAATATATACACTAAATTAAAATGAAAAGAAATGATTGATAGGAAAAATAAACAAACAAACAAAGAAATCTTTCTTTGTAATATTTTGCTTAAAGTAGGAAGACAGAAGAGGAATAGGTTTAAGTAATGCCACAGGTAAAATATAAATTAGCTGCATTGTAGGAAAAAAATCTTGCTTCAGAGGTTGCAGCCAATGGATTTGCCTCCATCCACACCTTATTCAGCCCAAAAGTAGATAAAGAATGAGGGTTTGGTGGTATTAATTTTCCCACAAGAGTTAAATTCAATGGTCAATTAAATCCATAATGTTAAATTAATTGTTAAAGACAATTGTTCACTGCGAAAATTCATTGGATATTGGTCAAGTCTACACAAGATTAAGCAAGTGTTTTGGGGGTTATGGGTGATCCTGTTACAGGAAATCTTGCTGTTACTTTAAAAAATAAGGAGGGAGAAAATTTAAATGCACCGCTAGAATATTGACCAGCTGCAAGAGAGAGACTGGGCTGCGCATGAGCTGTCCATTTGTTTCAGCTGCAGGTATTAAGGCTACTCTGGGCTGAGTACTGGTGGGAAGAATAACAAATCACTGAACTCATGGTATTTACAATGTTTATGGTAGAAAAAGGTAGGGAGGTTTGGAATGGGTAAAATCAATTCACAGAAGAATGTTACATAGAGTAACTTAGGGTGGATAGCCTGGAAAAGCTGATTAGAATTTCAGTAGGAAAAGGTGGAGTGGGATGCTCTTCCAAATGTAGAGACTGGTAGGAACAAAATAGCAATGTATAAAGCAAATAGGCAGAAATGTGTAGTGATATTCAGTACACAATTTTTAGTTTAATAACATGCAGAAAGAGAAGATAAAAGTGGAGGAAAATCCCTGGCTGGTGTGGCTCAGTGGATTGAGCACTGGCCTGTGAACCAAAGGGTCCCTGGTTTGAGTCCCAATCAGGGCACATGCCTGGGTTGTAGGCCAGGTCCCCAGTAGGAGGCACACAAGAGGAGAGGCAACCACACATTGATGTTTTCGCTCCCTCTCTTCCTCCATCCTTTCCCCTCTCTCTAAAAGTAAATAAATAAAATCTTTAAAAAAAACAAACAAAAAAGACTGGAGATAAAATATGAAAATATGTGGTCAAGGCAGTGATGTATTGTTCAGTGACATCATGTCATTAGCTTGAAGCAGGTCACAGTAGGAGAATTTCCACCACAGAATTGGGCAAATGCTACAAATCAGGGCTATTCATTTACTTATTTTATTGGGAGCCAGTTGATGAGCACTTTTCAGGATACTTATATGTTTAAGAATTTGAATGCCAAGGTTAGGTAAATATTTATGGGAGCCAGTTGATGAATACTTTTCAAAACACTGCTCTGTTTAAGAGTTTGAATACAAGGTCATGTCAATATTTATCTTAGGCCACAAGTTTGAGGCATTGAAGAATCGCAGAAGACAAATGCTATTATTTGGCATTCATTTCCTAAGAGCTGGAAGTGAATGCAACAGATATGGACACGGTTTTCAAGGGAAAAAGCATTTAGAGAAAGAAGAATTCTGAGGAAAGAGCCTTCTGGAACATCTAAACATGGAAGAGGGAAAGAAGCTTACTGATGAAATACTGAAAAAGCATAGCCAGAAAGGAAAGAAGAAGAACAGGACAGAGAGCCAAAGCACAGACGAAGGAAAGGTTTCAAGAATGAAGTGTTAGAAGCAGGGAAAGACATTAGCTTTCAAGCATCATTTAGTTTAGAAAAGGCCTTGGGAAAAAACAATAAGCAAAGTGACACGATAGGGGTCCCATAGACTATTAGGTTTCTGTACATTCACTACATAAATATTTTACATTATACAAGTACTTTACATATTGAAAAACAAAAGATCAGTATGGCTCAAGTGCGAAATGTGTTTTCTGAGACTCTGATTAAGGTCTAGAATAACCTCATTTTTTTAAAAAAGATTTTATTAATATATTTTTAGAGAGGGGGGAAGGAAGGGAGAAAGAGAGGGTGAGAAATATCAGTGTGCAAGAGATACATCAATCGGTAGCCTCTTGTGCACACCCTACTGGAGACCTGGCCCACAACCCAGGTGTGTGCCCTGACTGGGAATTGAACCTACAACCTTTCAGGTAGCAGGCCACTGCTCAATCCACTGAGCCACACTAGCCATGGCTAGAATAACCTAATTTTAAATAATAATTCACATAAAAAAGACAGGGAAAGGGAAGAAGAAAGCAAACACTTAATGATTCAATTCAAATACCATGCATTAATTATGGTGTTGCTGTGATTTTATCCTGGAACTATTCTTACTATCCCATGCTCTGCTGCTGACAATGAGCTCTCTTATAATTGATATCTAACATGTGCACAGTGAAAAGTCCTTTGATTTATATTATTTCATTTAAACCTCCTAACAAGTAATACAATGAAGTATTACTCCCATTTTACCAAGGAGGTGACCAAAGTTGAGAAATATTAAGTGATTTCTCCAACATCATATATCTGACAAATGAAGAGAGTGAGACTAGAACCCAGGCCTTCTAAGTTCTGAATTATTTTTCCTATGATATGCTGTTTCATATCTTCCCCTTGTCATAGTACTTACTAAACTGCAAGGCCATGCTCCTTAATGTAATTAACACCTAAACTTAATGATTTGGTAGTTTCGTGATGTACTAGGAGTGAAATAGTGGATAACAATATGTCCCATGACCTGGGTGTGAAATCTAGTTCTTTTTCTATCAAATTTATTGGGGTGACATTGGTTAATAAAATTACATGTTTTCAGGTGTACAATTCTGAAACATTTTCTGTGTATTGCATTGTGTGTTTGACACCCAAAGGCAAGTCTCCTGCCACTGTAAATTTGACCCCCTTTACTACCCCACACCCCTTCCCTCTGATAACCACCATACTGTTGTCTGTCTCTATGAGTTTTTGCATGTTTGCTGGTCTTGTTTGTTCATCCATTGCTTTCAGCTTTGTGTGGCACATATGAGTGAAGTCACATGCTTCTTGACTTTTTCTGTCTGACTTATTTCTCTTTACATGATGTTCTCAAGGTCTATGTTGTTGCAAATGGCAGTACTTCATCTCTTCTTATGACTGAGTAGTGTTCCATGGCATACATGCACCATGTCTTCTTTATCCATCATCCAGCAAAGGACTCTTTGGTTGTCTTCATGTCTTGGCCACCATAAATAATGCTGAAATGAAAACTGGTTCTTCTTCTGTGTGACTTTGGGTAAGAAATTTTTCCTCTCTGGGCCTCAGTTTTCTCATATATAAATGAGAAATGTAGTGTGAGGATTCAATGAGGTAGTCCATGCAAAGCACTTAGAACAATGCCTGGCACATAGTAAGCTCTTAATGAACATTATCTCCTTTGATGACTGCATTGTGGAAAGCAAAGGGCATTTGTTGACACTCAACAGTTATTGTGTGTTTGTAGTGGGAGACTTAGATCTTTCTGGATTGATGACACTCTGATAAACAAGTACTAGAATTTTCTAAAACTGATCCAAGTCAGGTGGAATGGTAAGTTTCATGGATAAAGCAATGATCTGTGCCCATAATATTATATGTTGCCTTTAGCTAAATGTAAATAGCCCATCCTTGTAAAAGCCTATCATTTATAAAGTGTTCACAAGTTTGTGAAACATCTGTAACAGGCATCATGATAGTCAAAATCACAATTTGGAACTACAAAAATCAGGAATAAAATGTAAGTAAATTTAGAAGGAGGTCTTTGTGGACATCAACACTTTTGAATGATTTAAAATCTGCTTTACAAATGGAAGCAGGGATCTTTTTATCTGTATATAAAACATTTTCAATAAATTGAATATAACAAACAAAAAGATAGTCTCTTAAAATTACTTTTAGCAAAATTATTTCCATAGCAAATATCAGTATCTATCACTTTTGAATACAGACCAATGACTAATAGTGGAAATATACCAATCTTGACACCTGATATAGAGAATGGGGATCTCTCCCTTTTCAAAAACAGTTTTGCATCGACTTTACAAATTCATCAAGTTCATATCTCAATTCCCAAGCAGTGTTAATCATATTTTTCAGAAATCATTATACACTATTTATAAAATTTTCCCTAGAGCTGGTTTTGTAAGAGAAAAGAAAACATTAATTGCTACCAGATGCTGTTAATTCTTACTTGTGCATGTAACACAAAAATGGACTCAAGAGACTGAAAAAATAAAACATAGCCACTTCATTTTTTCACTTTCTATTCCCTTATCTTGCACTTATATTCACATTGTGGTATCATTTGTCTTTGTTTATAAGATGTCCAATCTAATGTTAAAAAGTAGTTGTTCACTTTTACCATATTTTGGGAACTTAAACTCTTTCTGTGTGTGTGTGTGTGTGTGTGCGTGCGTGATAGGCAGTATAATGCCCCTATTCCAGAGATGACAGATTTGAATTCCTGAAGCCTGTGAGTATGTTACCTTACATGGCAAAAGAGATGTGGTAGATGTGATTAAGTTTAAGGACATGAGATCAGGAGACTGGGCTGGATTTTCAGAATGGGCTCACTGTAATCAGGAGTCATAAAATTGGAAGGCAGAAGAGTGGGTCAGAGAGATGCAATATAAGGTCTTAATACACCGTAGCTGGCTTTGAGGACAGAGAGAGGGGCCCTTGAGCCTAGGAACATAGTTGGGCTCCAGAGATTAGGGACAGCCCTCAGAGGAGAGCCAGTGAGAACACAGGTTCCTTAGTTCTGCAACCACATGGAAATGAATTCTGCCAACAATTTGAAAGACCATGATATAAATTCTCCCCTAGAGCCCACAGACAGGAAAACAGACTGCCAACCCTTTGATTTTAGTCCGGTGAGGTAGATACCAGACTTCTGACCAACAGAAATGTAAGATGATAAATTGTATTGTTTTCAGCCACTAAGTTTGAGGCAACTGGTTATGGTAGCAATAGAAAACAAATACACTTTTTATAATAAATTACTTTTATATAGAAGGTAATACTGTATTTTCAGACCATAAGACACACATAGGTTTTAGAGGAGGAAAGTAGGAAAAAATTTTTAAAGCAAAAATGTGGTAAAATATTTAATAATGTAAATAATATAATATTTCACCAATGTAAATGTAAATAGAACTCAACAGAAGCATTAACAACCATTATTCCTACCAAGTTGGGCGGGGGGAAGGTGCATCTTACAGTCCAAAAAATATGGTATTTAAAGGTTTTGTTTTAATTTTCCCTGAAAATATGAATAAATATGCATAAAACTTGGACCTCATAAGAATAATTTCTGTTATTTGTAACTATGAAAAATTCAGTCATCTAAAAAAATGCAGCCATTTTCATTTGTTGTGTGCTTCACTGAAGAAAATAAAACATATAATTGAGTAGATCAATTAAGATATACGAAATAACAATTTTTTTAAAGATTTCATTTATTTTTAGAGAGGGAAGGGAGGGAGAAAGAGAGAGAGAGAAACATCAATGTGCAGGTGCTGGGGGCTGTGGCCTGCACCCCAGGCATGTGCCCTGACTGGGAATCAAACCTGCGATGCTTTGGTTCGCAGCCCGCACTCAATCCACTGAGCTACACCAGCCAGGGCCTTGAAACAACCAATTTTTAAAACCAAGTACAAATATAATTCATAGACCTAAATATACAGGTTTTCCTTTTTTCCTGAAATTTGAATTGCAGTTACATATCTGGAAAGGAAATTTTAGCTAAGTATTTTGAAACAGCTACGATAGTCCCATCTTGTTCATGGTTTCAAATTTTGTGGTTTAGGTTACCCTTCGTCCACCTCAGTCTGAAAACATTAAATATAAAATCCCAGCAATAAACAAGTCCTACATTTTAAACAGTGTGCCATTTTGAGTAGCATGATGAAATCTCACATGGTCTTGCTCTAGAACACGCATCATCCCTTTGTGCACTGTGTCCACATTGCATGTGCATTGTGTTCCGCCCATGATTCACTTAATAGCCAGATAAGTTATCAGATTGACTGTCACTGTATCATGGTGTTTGTGCATAGCTAACCTTTATTATACTCAATAACAGCCCCAAGGCACAAGAGTAGTGATGCTGGCTATTCACATATGCCAAAGAGAAGCCGTAAACCACTTCCTTTAGGTTGAAAAAGTAAGAGTTCTCAACTTAAGGAAAGAATAAGCATTGTGTGTTGAGGTTGCTAAGTTCTACAATAAGAACCAATCACCCATCAAAAACATTGCTTAATTTGTAAAATAAACTTTATAGGTACATATGGGGAAAAATCATTAAATCTAGGGTACAACAAGCACTACCTGCAGTCTCGGAAATCCAGCAGCAGTTTTGGAATATGTCCCTCTTGGATAAGGGGAGGCCACAGCACACTGACATGATATTGGGAATAGTTAGTTGTGCGAAAGAATCTCACATGAAAGATGGTAAGGAGACTTTAATAGGTGTGAGCCTGTTTGTATTGTGATTTTAAGACTTAAAAATCAGATTTTAATGGTTTATTTTACTAATAACTATGAAAGCAGCCACTATGGAAAAGAGTATGGAGCCTTCTCCAAAAAATTAAGAATAGAGTTACCATATGACACAGCCATCCTCTTCTGGGCATCTACCCAGGAAATTCGACAACTTTTATTGATAAGACATATGCACCCCTATGTTGATTGCAGCACTATTCATAGAGGCTGAGTCATGGAAAGAACTGAAATGTCCTTTGATAGATGATTAGATAAAGATGTGATATATATATATACTGTAGAGTACTACTCAGACATAAGAAAAGATGAAATACTGCCATTTGCAACAACATGCATGGATCTTGAGGATACCATGCTAAGTAAAATAAATCAGACAGAAAAAGCTAAGAACCATATGGTTTCATATGTGGCATATAACATTGAAGGCAATGAAGGAACAAACAAATAAAAACTCACAGACACAGACAACAGTATGGTGGTTGCCAGAGGGAAGAGGACTGGGACAGTAAAAGATAAGGGGTCAAATATACAGCGATGAAAAGAGATTTGACTTTAGATGGTGGGTGCACAGTGCAACATACAGAGCACGTATCATAGGATGGTACACTTGAAACCTATGTCATCTTGTTAACCGATGCCACCTCAATAAATTGAATAAAAAAGTAAATAAATTAAAAAATAAAAGAATCTAATAGTAATTAAGAAATTCTATCTTTATTGCTTATATTTACTTTTTTTATAGATTTTATTTAATTTTTAGAGAGAGGAGGAGGGAAGAAGAGAGGGAGAGAAACATCAATGTGTGGCTGCCTCTCTCATGTCCCCAACTTGGGTGGTGGCCTGCAACCCAGATATGTGCCCTGACTGGGAATCAAATCAGTGACCCTTTGGTTTGCAGGCTGGTACTCAATCCACTGAGCCACATCAGCCAGGGCTAACACTTTTATTTTTAAAACAAAAAGCTAATACTACTCCACATATAAATAATTCTATGTTGAATGTAAAAATAGTCTCCTATTAGTCAATATAAAATGATTTTCAGACCAACACTTAGAGGCCACATATTATTCCTATTTTACAGATAAGGAAACTAAGCTTTGGAAAGAATAATTTGTCCAATGTGCTATTGATTAGTTCCTTAAATAATTTATTCTACATTATCAAGGGCCAATTATATACTAGATACAATAAATAGTATGTGGGAAAGCTGTGATAAGGAGTTAGAACTCTTCATTCTAAATACAATTCCTACTGTACTAGTTTGCTTCTGATATCATTTTTTAAGTGAGAGTTTGCCATCTTAAGAAATTATGCCTTTCTTACTCTGAATCAGCAACATGCAGAAAGATGTGTAATCCTTTTAAACATTCTAGAGCATAGAAAACTCTCAATTTTCCCAATTATCTGGGGGCCGTCTTCCCAATTCCAGGGAACAGCAAAGCAACTTATGAATGCAAGGCCCTCCAAAAAGAACAGGAAAGGGTAACAATAAATTCAGCTTTTCCTCATTTCCACACCTACCAAGTAGCAAAAGATTCATGAGGATTTGTAAAAAATATTTATTTGCAAAGAGCTGTTTGTAAATACTAATTTAGAGATATCAAGTCTTCAGGTTGTTATTTTTTCCACTGATCTCAGTGATGGCATCAGGCGACAGGTGTTGGTGGGAGCTTTTGCAGTGCGTGCATGAGGTAACATAGTCATTTCTCACTTTTCACCCATTTGCAGTTAAGTGACAATTTAAATACATGATAGTTGGAAACGTTTCTTTGTTCATCTGTTTTTGCCCTTAAAAAGTATGTGTTTTTTTAAAGGCTTTAAAGTAATTATGTTTACTTCCATTTAAAAATCTTTGAATTTGGCATGCCTTAGACATTACGACTGTGTCAAGAAATGAAAGCATCTTACACTTATCTTTTAATATGTATTCCCTTTCTTTTTGCTTAGAAGGCAGGATATTAGATAAACGGATGTAGATAGATGTAGAATGATGTCATACTTAACACAGATTTATATATGTATGTATCACAATGTATTTATATGAACATTGTTTTCTCATAACATCCTATATATTTAAAAAGAGTCACTCAATGTTGTCCATGTTTATATTAATGTTTTTAATTGAATTATCAATTGTTTTCTATAAGAAGAAATGGACTCTTTCTGGCGGGAAACTGGTGCTAAAATTCTGTTTAGGCCCAAAGAGCACAAGAAGTACACACATTAATGTTTTCAAAGTAGTGTGCTACATACAAATTTAATCAAAGTTTTGTGTTAGAAATTAAAAGTGGTTAAAATCAAAATTGGCAATTTAGCTTCTCTATTCAATGAATGGTTCTTAATTTCTACATATTTTTCAGAATAATGATTAGCTTTTCATACACATTTTCCGTATCTCTCTGTATTGTCTATTTTGTAAAGATTTCAACACATAAATCCAATGGAATAGATGTCTAACATGTATTCTGTATTTGCAGAAGTATTGTGTAGCTGAAACCCATATAATGTTATTAACCAACATCACCCAATAAATTCAATAAAATAAAATTTCAAAAATTTAAAAAAATTTACATGGGAACTTGTATAATACAGGTATCCAAAGAAATACATGTAGAATAAGTAAATAAAAACTTTGAAAATATTTATTATTAGAAGATTGAACCTATAAATTGAGTGTTTGAATTTTAAAAGCACAATAATTCTATGTTTATAGTAATTAATATGTATGCTTTTTATCTCAACAATGGAATTCTAAACAACCACAAAAACTAAATTAAAATAAATTGAAGTATATTAATTGACTATTTGATTTGCCACTAGACTTATAAGTAAATTGTTTTGGATCAGAATATAACAGTTTTCTAAATGCTAACTGCAGATTTTATCCTTACCTAACAAATATTCCAAGATCGATGTGTAACATTGAAAAAGAAAATGGAGTAAACTGTATTTTTTAAAAAGTGCTGTGTTTTATAATAAAGAAGAATCTAGTAAATCGGTCTATTTTCTTCCATTTGCATTCAAATGACTATATTGTTGATTAGCTTAAGACTGAATACTGACTATGAAATCTAAAAATACTACTATCAAAATAATTAAAATACTACTCTCATATTATCATAATAAATTAGACCAGAGATTTATAAGTACGGCTGAGACCACTAATGTAGAGTTAGTAATAACAAGTTAGTTTATCTCATTTGAGTTCTCACATTTTAATTCAATACAATGACAAATGGTGCTTTTCGAATTTACTTCCCTTAAAAAGGCAAACATACATACTCATGAACGGTTCATTCATTATTTAACAAAGGCTTTTAGTTAAGTAAACAGAAATATCTTCTGCTTATATCCAGTTTGTTTTATGTGTTATTCAGTTTTTAAGCTGTTGGCCTAAATAAAGATGATTAAAAATTATAACAAATCTTGACATCAGGTGCAAATAATTTTTAAAAAGTTAAATCCTGTCATATTAATCAAAACAGGTCAGATAATGTCAAAAGTGTTGCAGAGGATCCTGACAGATTTTGATACAAAGGGGAAAAAGACTCAAAAAGGGGTTTCTAAGAGTCATAAACTACTTGCTTGATCTGTCCCATGTGAGATTGTCAAATTATTCCCAGAAGTGGCCTTCCTGGTAACCACCCATTACAAACAGTGTGAGACTATGTTCTAACACGAATCTCAGGTATGGTAATAGAAATTGAGATCAAATTAAAGTTATTTCAAAAGTCCTTGTCATTTTAATTTACAATGTTAAATTACTTATATTAAAGGCTTTATTTTGCCACTACCTTACAAAATGGGAAAAGCAAGCTTTAATCTAGAGATACAAGATTAATAGATATAAAGATATATATTTACCAGCAAAAACATAATTGAGGGCAAATATAAAAGCATGCCTTGAACTATTTATCTGCAAAAATGACATGAAAAAGTATCCAGCTCACAAATCAAAATCATCCAAAATAAACAATAGGCCAAACATTTGCAGGTGTTGTAAAATAACATCATGTTTTAAAATCTTTAAGTGAATCTTGGTTTTTTAGCTCCTTGTTTGTGGCTTGTTTGCCCCATCTGGATGCTTTCAGTTTAATTGTCAGAAAACTTCTGAAGAATTAATCCCCATATTACATTTGTCAATTGCTGTTTCAGGTGCTATGCATCTGTTTTATCTATCCTTCTTTAATTATTATAAAAATTAATTCTCCTTCATCAAAGGGGTAGCTCAAATTGTACAAAATATACTTGACCACTAATGAAATCTTTTAGATAAGCATGAAGGTAGAGAACGCTTCCAGCTTTCCAACTCATCCTATGATGCCAGAATGCCCTGATGCCGAAACCAGAAAAAGACATCACAAGAAAAAAAAAACTATGCAACAATATCAATTATGAATATATATGCAAAAATGCTCAACAAAATGTCAGCAATCAAAAATCAGCTACCAATTCAAAATGATTATAGATGTGATCAAGAGTATTTTATCCAAGAAACAAAAGACCAATTCAACATATCAAAAACAATAAAATTATCTTTGTGTCATATGACATAATCTGATATGTAGAAGCTCTCAAAACTCTACACCAATTCTATTAGAACTAATAAACAAATTCATTAAAGTTGTAGGATACAAAGTTAGCAGGCAAAAATAAGTTGTGTTTCTACATACTAATAAAGAACTAGCATAGAGGTTAAGAAAAGAATCCCAGTTATAATTGCAGTAAAAATAACAAAATATCTACGAATAAATTTAACTAAGGTGAAAGATTTTTATACTGAAACTACAAAATATTTTTTAAAAGATTTTATTTATTTATTTTTAGAGAGACGGGAAAGGAGGAAGAGAGGGAGAGAAACATCAATGTGTGGTTGCCTCTCATGTGGCCCCTACTGGGGACCTGGCCTGCAACCCAGGTATGTTCCCTGACTGGGAATCAAACTGGCAACCCTTTGGTTCACAGCCTGCACTCAATCCACTGAAGCTATACCATCCAGGACTAAAACTACAAAATATTGATGAAAAGAATTTAAAAGGAAATTAAAAATATTTATAAAAGGCAGATCATGTTCATTAAGTAGAAGACTTAACATAGCAAAACTATCCATACTTCCCAAAGCAATCTACAAATTCAATGTAATCCTTTTCACCAACCATCAGAGAGATGCAAATTAAAACTACAATGAGATATCACTTCACACTTGTTAGAATGGCCATCATTAACAAATTAACAAAAAACAAGTGCTGGTGAGGCTACAGAGAACAGGGAACCCTAGTGCACTGTGGATGGGAATCCAGACTGGGGCAGCCACTGATGAAAACAGCATGGAATTTCCTCAGAAAATTGCCTTTAGATTCAGCAATTACACTGCTGTGATTAAACCTCACGAATCATGAAACTCCAATTCAGAAGAACCTATGTGCCCCAATGTTCATAGCAGCATGATTTACAATAGCCAAGTGCTAGAAGCAACCTAAGTGCCCATCAGTAAATGAGTGGATCAAAAAACTGTGGTACGTTTACACAATGGAATACTACACAGAAGAAATAAAGAAAGAGCTCCTATCCTTCACCACGAAATGGATGGAACTGGAGAGCATTATGCTAAGTGAAATAAGCCAGGTGGTGAAAGACAAATACCATATGATCTCACCTTTAACAGGAACCTAATCAAGAAAACAAATAAGTAAGCAAAATACAACCAGAGACACTGAAATAAAGAACAAACTGACAGTAATCAAAGGAAAGGGGTGAGGGTGATTTCGGGGGAAAAAAGGGGAGCGTTGTCAAGGAACATGTATAAAGAACACATGGACAAAGCCAAAATGGAGGAAGGATGGAGGGTGGGATGTGGGGGTGGGTAGGATGGGGGACATTAGTGGCAGGAAAATGGAGACAACTGTACTTGAACAAGAATAAAAAAATACAAAAAAAAAAAAAAAAAAAAAAAAAAAAAAAAAAAAAAAAAAAAAAAAAAAAAAAAAAGAGAGAGAGAGAGACAATTGACCAAAGAGAATATATAGGTGTTCAGTATCATCGGCCATTAAAGAAATGTAAATTAAAACCACAATGAGATATTACTACACACACCCATGAGAATGGCTAAATTAAAAAAAAAGGAAAATACAAAATACTGACAAAGATGTGGACAACTCAAGCCATTTATATATTGCTGAGAGGGATATCAGAATAGTGCAGCCACTCTGAGAAATAGTATGGCAGTTTGTTATTAAAACTATACATACACTTATTATATGACCCAGCAATTTTGGGCATATGTCCCAGAGTCATGAGAAGTTATACTTATATAAAAACCTGTACACAGCCCTGGGTGATGTGGCTCAGTGGGTTGGGTGTTGTCCCTCAAACCGAAAGTTCACCAGTTTGATTCCTGGTCAAGGCATGTGGCAGGGTTGTGGGTTCAGCTTCAGTACACAGTTGGGGCGCATACAAGAGGCAGCTGATCTTGATATTTCTCACTTCCATGTTTTTTTACTCTCTGTCTCCCTCCCTTCCTGTCTATCTAGAATTGATTAAAGAAAAGAATGAAAACTAAATCCTGAACATAAATGTCCATAGAAGCTTCACATGATATTCCTACAATGGATACATACATACCATGGAGTACTACTCGGCAATAAAACAGAAAAAAAAAAAACTCAATTATGAAAGCAAGCAAGAATATGGATAAATATCAAGGGAATTATGCTGTGTGAAAAAACAATCTCAAAAACTCACATGCTGACATCCTTAGGATGACAGAATTAAAGAAATGGGAAACAGAATCGTGGTTATAAGAAGTTAGGAATTAAGGTGGGGAGGGGGATGGTAAATGCATAGCAGGAGAGACAGCCTTGATTGGGAGGGAAGAGTCCTATATCTTTTCATTGGAGTGTAACAGATACATTCCATGAGTTTCAGGTGTACGCCATGCTGATTCAACATTTATATACACTACAAAGTGATTGCTACAATAAATAAAACCACCATCTGTCACCACACAGTGTTAATTATTTTTCTGTCATAAAATTTACTTAGCAACTTTCAAATTTGCAATATAGTCCTATTGACCAGAGTCACCATGCTGTGTATGATACCACCGTGATGTATTTCTTTTATATCCAGAAGTTCACCAACTTCAGTCATCCCCCAACCCTTTCCCTTTTGGCAACCACCCATCTGCTCTCTGTAATTATGAGTTTTATTTGGTTAGGTTTGTTTGATTATTTATTTATCTATTTATCTACTTACAGATTTCACATGTAAGTGAAATCACACAGTGTTTGCCTTTCTCTGACTCATTTCACTATGTATAATGTCTTCAAAGCCCATCCATGTTGTGGGAAATGGCAAAATTGTATTCTTTGTATGGCTGAGTAGTATTCCATTAAATATATACATATTTCACATCTTCTTTATCCATTCATCTATCGATGACCACCTAGGTTTTTTCCATATCTTGCCAATTGTAAATAATGGTGGACTGAACATAGAGGTGCACATATCTTTTCAATTTAGTGTTTTCATTTTTCTTTGCATAATTACCCAGTAGTGGAATTTCTAGATCACATGGTAGTTTTTAATTTTTCAATTACAGTTTACATTCAGTAGTATTTGGTATCTGTTTCCAATGTACAGCAAAATGATTAGAAAATCATGTCATTTACAGAGTGGTCCTCCCTGACCCCACCCTCCACTTTCAGTGCCCACCTGCTCGCATACATAGTTATCACAATATCATCAACTATATTCCCTATGCTGTTCTCTACATCTCTCTGACTATTCTGTAATGACCAATTTACACTGCCCAATCCCTGCACCTTTTCACCCAGCTCCTCAACCCCCTCCCTTTTGACAGCTGCAGTCTGTCCTTTGTATCTGTGTGCATGCTTCTATTTTATGTGTTTATTTTGTTCTTCAGATTCCACATCTAAGTGAAATCACCATTGTGTATTCCAACTTCATCATAAAGTACATTTGCAATGTCATTTGCATTTTGTTGGCCCAATACATGGCTTTATCTTTCAAAAAATAATATTCAAAAGATATATTTTTCATTTTAACAAGGATCAATAATCATTTCCAAGCACAAGGTCTTAAAGATGTAGTGTAGAATCTAAGTTTTCTCAGGAATACACAAAGAGAGGGAATCATCTTATAAAGCACAGAATATGTATACTATTGTAGTATCAATATGTATCCCAAACCCTCCTCTTAACTGAAACTAGCCTATGTATATATAAATAAATAAATATAATAATACTTTTATTCAAGGTGAAATATACTTTAGATTCTTATGATCAGAATATATTAAAACTATTCAGCTTTTCAGCCATTGCCTCTGGATTGATTTAAAATGTAATGGTTCAGTGGACTCAAGTTTTGGGTAGATGATAAGTATATTGTTCCAGTGTTTCTAGAGCATGAAGGTTTCAGTGAACACATTCAATACCAAATGTAAAATATCAAAAGCCTCTATTGTTGTTAATGGTTTGAGAGATCAGAAGCTGTCCAAGAAAAAGCATCTTGCTTTCTGTCAATTTGTTTGACAAATCTGTGGAAAATAAAATCAAAGGCTTCACTTCACTGAGCACGCAGGATCATCAAAATACAGCACCTGATTCAAACTAGAGTTTTTCAGTCAAAATTAAATAGCTATTGTCATAAGTCATTTTGGACACAGTCTAATTCAACATTACTGCCAGGAAAGCCCAGATAATAAAGACTTTAGATAGTCTGCACATGAAAACTTAAGGCAAAATGCAAATTATCATTTGAGATGTATCACACTGTCACCCCATTTTATAAGGCATGGTAAGAGGCAGCCTATATGAAGCATACTGTAATGATATTTCTTCATTTTTTAAACATTTCCACGTAATAACAAAGCTGGCGTTTTATAATTTCCACAGCTATAAATCATTTTAAAATCATGATAATATTACTCAAAACAGATGTGAAAACATATGTTTGCTGCAGTTGTCTAAATTGCTTACTTGTCACACTTAATAAATGTTGAGATTTCTTGTTTAGCTGCATTCCATTTTAATAACAAAATTCTACTTGGGGAAAATATATTTTGTCTGACTATCACAAATCTAACCGGTAGAACTTGCATAGAAAACCTTATTTAAAAGAAAGCTTTCTGTTACAGCTGGGGTGTAGCTTAATATGCCACTTCTACCTATTAACATCTTCATTGCAATGTGTGACCAACCTATTTGAAGTGAACGAAACTGTGCCATTCCACAGCAAGAGATTCAGAAATGCTGGTAGATACCACTGTGTATTTTATGAAAATCAGTTATGGTACATCTGTACAAGTGCTCCAGCTGATTTTTCATAAAACACAGCAGTATGTGCTTAGGCACGGGAGCAGCCAGGCCAGTTCTAAATGCCATTTTGACTTATGGGGGCTGCACTTCCAAAGAAATCATATGTTAGGTACAGCTTTATACTTTCCTAGAAAAGCTGCTTTACTCCCAAGCTGTCCTTTAGGTGGCAAAGAGGTCTCAGGAACAAACTGTTGTCAGGTGATGAATGAAGCTTCATCTTTAACTAGAATTTCATTACCCAAGTAAGAGTCTGGGTAGTTTCATACACTGAACTTGACTTCTTCCGTTCTGACCAGTCTGAAATGAATCATTTATATCTCAGAGCCCCAGAAGGTAAAAGTAGATTTAAAATTTATATATAATTTTATATAAATGTCATATAAAATAAAATATTAAACATGTGGCAAGGAAACCAAACATGGATCAATGAAATTAAAATCATACAGTATTCCCAATTCTAACTAAAATGCTCATTTGCTTATTAGAAAGTGAGCTCAGTCTAGAGAAGAAAGAAAATTTTCTCTATTAACTCTTCGTTCATTAGGTCTTTTATATATATAAATTTATATGTACACATAAATATATATTTATACATACCATATAATATATTCATATAATATCAAATATATTATATACATTTATGATATATAAATGTATTATCTATAAAACACATTAAATAAAATACAAAATATGTTTATATAATATAAAATATGTATATTATATGTGAAATATGTAATATAAATACATTATATAATACATAATATATATTTATATGTATTGCATATAATATATATTTGTATAAAATATCTATTATTATATATATGCAATGAGCATCTTCAGTAGAGACAGAAAAAACCACCAGAGAGTAAAGTACATATAGACCATCTGAAGATCAGATAGATGCCATGTTAGTTTATGTTCTTCTGCTTAGAGTCACTGTCTAACTCGAGGTGGCAGTCATAATGCAGAACTTATAATTTACTTATAACCATTTGATGATTGTTTGGTATATTTAAAAAATATTTTGAAGTATACTGATGTATTTTCCACTTGTCTTACCTGTGGAGCCTTTTAAGCAAAGTGCACTCAGTTTTCCTATCAGAGTGGCATGACTTTGAAATTCATACTTTCCCTACCATCTTTAAACAGATATCCTTAGAAAGAGCTCTACCTCAAGTGGATCGAAAGCCAGATTGGTGTCATATACTTGATTGGAGTACTATGCTAAGCTTGCCTTTGAAATGTCCAAATTAGCATAGACTTTTAAAATTACTTTTGAGGATTGAGGGGAATATCTTTCATGACAGCAACTCAGTTTTTCAAACATAACCATGCGATTGTGAAGCATTTAAAAATAGTTAACAAAGCACGTGTACAATTTAAAAGAAAGACTCAAATGTCTCTGACTGGGATGATAAAAGGACTTTAGGGTTCTGTTTCCAACCACAGGCCCAGACAAACTTCAGCTCGATTATGGAATTTATAATATCAAATAAACAAGCTTCCGATCAATGCCATTTTTTTACTAATAAAATAATTTATCTAAAGCCATTATGGATCTATTCTGACTTAGGAAAATGAATGCAATTTACTGGGATGTGAATTAAGTTAGTATCTGATCTTTATATGTACATCAAATAAGCAAAAATCATTTTACCTCTATTATCCCTTTGGAATTTTTTGATGGTTGGTCCATTATCCTGATCAACAATGAGTTCCTCTCTATTGCCGGACATCATAACTGTAAATAAGAGATATAACAGAGTGATTTTCTTGAATGTGATTTTCTTGAAAATAACTCAAAAGAAAGGCAAAAAAAGAATCAGAGAAATAGCTATTTTATTCTAATAACATCTAACATTAGCCCTGGCTAGTATGGCTCAGTAGTTGAGTGCTGGCCTGTGAATCAAAGGACCACTGGTTCGATTCCCAGTCAGGGCACGTGCCTGGGTTGTAGGCCAGGTTCCCAGCAGGGGGAACTTGAAAGAGGCAACCACACATTGATTTTTCTCTCCCTCTCTTTCTCCTTCCTTTAACCTCTCTCTAAAAATAAATAAATAAAATCTTAAAGAAAAACAACTAACATTAATTTTATATACTTCTGAAACACAAAATTTTGTGCTTGGACAATTATGGAATGTGATTGAGAGACTAGTTACTAATAGGGGAATTAGAAATGTCTTATATTCTCAAGACATTTTAAGAAAATTATATAATATGTATATAATATTTATATAATTGCCACCATAATTCCTTTAATTAATTTTTAAAATATTTTAAAGAAATTTAGATTATTTTGTTTAAATAAATTAAATTATTTAAATTATATTTAAATTATCTTTTTTCCCTCTATAATTAATCATCTATTTCCCAAAATGCTTCTGAAGAGAATTTACCACTTAAGTCCATAAATTTAAAATAATTATGCATCATGTCACTTTATAGAGTTTTTGTGCATATATAGATAGTAAAATTACTAGATAAAATATAAATTTCTGCTCCCAAATTTTATATTGAAAGAGGGAAATCATGCCAATTTTCATAGTTTAGCATTTAACTTTCTGTAGTTATATTTTATTAAAACATTATATAGCTCTATGTATAAAATATGGTCACTTTAGAAATAATCAAAACTGGTTATTCATTTTTAGACAATCTCATTATTTATTTCCTTGGACAATTGTGGAATGTGATAGAGAGCCTAGTTACTGCCAGGGGAATTAGAAATGTCTTATATTGTCAAGAGTTTTTAAAATATTGTATTCTTTTGGAAATATTTGATTTTACTTCTAAGTGTAAGACACCATTATCTTTGCTCTCAGTTACTGTCAGAGTCCATTTCCCTATGTGCTCTGCATTGACCAGGACTCAATAACAAGTTCTCTCCCCTTCTTCTCTTCTTAGATACTCCTCCAAATAAAGAGTGTCTCCACAGAAGAACGTTTTTCTTTCTTGATTCATCGATGGTCACCCAGCTGTACCTGTTTGTCTTGCTCAGACTTTCTCCTATACATTGCACACAATGTGGAACGAACAGGTAGTCACTGTCCACAGAACAGTAAAGCTAGAAGACCACCGTCGACCTGTCCAGGAATTAAACTTACTCATTAGAGCCATTAGTCTCCAGTTCTAGCTCAGCAGTCCTTAACTCTGGCTGCACAATAAAAGCAAAACAAAACATGCTGCCAGGCTCTGTGCCAGACTCTTAGTGTGCGCCTGGGCATCCAGATTTGTGAATGCTCCATAGCTGATTACAATGGGGAGCCGGCTTTGAGACACACTGAGCTCGCTAGGATGCTAAAAGCCATAAACAATATGGAATGTTGACAGGACAAGTGAGACCTGGATGAATTTCCATAAGAGGGAAATCATATTCACCCTTCTACAGCCCAAATTCAGAATTGAACACCTTTCCTAATCCCTCAATTCCTCCCCTCACCAAAAACAAAACAAAACAAAACAAAACAAAAACCAACAACAAGTCATTAGTTTGGAGAGGCTTGAAGCAATCATTATTGTGAAGTGTAAAAATTTATAGTTCAAATAAAGAATGTGCCTATAGTTACACTGAAAGAAGAGCAGAACTCATTTTCCCTAAAGGAAATAGATACTTAGGAAACTGAATTATGTAGGTACAGGAAATTAACAAAGGTTTTACCTAGCTCACATGGTTCATAATTATATACTGAATCAGAATTTGTTGCCATCGAATGAATGCACTCAGTAACTTCTGTGTACCAGAGTGGGATCAGACAGCAGGAGATGATCAACAATCAAGGGAAAGTCACAGAGAAAACTAATGTTTTTACCTCACATTTCCTCAGCATTTTAAACTGCTGCAGTGGTTTTCCACATGTTATTTCATTTGACCTCACAAAAATCTGGTGTCTTAGGCAGGACAGTAATTATTTTTATATTAGGTGAAGAAACTCAAGGTGGTTAAGTGACATACTGGAGATATTCTGGCTAGTTAGTGTCAGAATTATGGCTAGATTCACGTTTCCAATATGCCACATCCCTAAGAGTAACATGGTATTTCTGAAATTGTGTTTATGGTGTAATATTTCTGACACAATAAAAAATAAGTGTAGGGAAAAGCATCAAATGTTTGTGATCCAAAATTTGAGATTGTAACAAATCATATATTGATTCATATTTTAATCACTCAAATGATCAACTGCCTAAAGGACATTTTATCTTCCATCTTTAAAGGAGTCGTTGAATATAACAAGTGTATTGTACCACACTAGCTGTTAAATACCAACATATTAAACTAATATGCACTCTACAAAAATGCCATCACATTATTCCCATATCCAGTGATAGCATAAAACAAGACCCTTCCAGAAAACAAACTGCTAACATTTTAAGTTTCATTTTGTTATTCAAATTGCTTCAGCAATTTAAAAAAAAAAAGACTATTTCCAAAGGCCATGTATATATACTAAAGAGTCATCAGCTCCTCCAGCTTCATTTCCACCCCTCTGCTCCCTAAGGAAGGATTTCCTGATTATCTTTAAATTCCTTGTTGCAGGTGAGATACTCACCCATTCTGTCTGAATGGGGGTCCATCTGAGAGGGAGAGCTGGACACACTGCTGCTGGGGTGGGAGGAGGTCTGGCTCCCAGGACGATGACTCTCTTCCAGAGATGGAGCAGGAGAAGGACTCTCCGGGATCCGCTCCTGACACAGAAGAAAACACAAAAGATTTCCCTAGTGGTTGAACCCAGAACATTGGACACGCTGACCTCTTGCTTATCCTGGAAGAATGCACATCCACACTACTTGGTGTTAAACACTTATCTTTAGACAAAAGCCTTTTTTTGGTGAAATGAATTGAATATCATGAGAGTCAAATAAGAGAAGAAAGTAAAAGAGCTCAACGCCATGACACATATGTGGTAGAGGCTTATGAAGAGTTAGTTTCTATCTCCTTTCCTAGAATATGGGTAAAGGATTTGCGTAAAGGTGCATGGTGAAGCTTATTGGTATTGTAAGCTCTTACACTGATAAAAAGTTCATGCCAAGATCTGGAGGGGGATCTTACTCTCTAAGTAAGAAGCAGATCTCTCAAAGTTAAATGTTTGAAAACTCTGGAATGAAACTCACAAATACACGTTTAGTCTTTCCACACAGGCAAAAATATGGATTTAATATAGCTGCAATCTATCAGAACTTAAGAATTTATGTTAACGTCTAACAAAAAAAATGATTTGAACACAATAATGTGTTTTTCAAACTAACACAAAGACCAATTGTCTTATTGCAATATCAATTCCTTAGTATGTGTATTGTTTAGATTTTTTAGTTTGAAATAATGAATCTGAATGAAAATAAAATATTTTTATATATGCCTATAGTAACTGTTATGGCTTTCAAGAGCTCTGTAATTATTAATATTGGTACAAAAGTCTGAAGTTGTTCACTATGCTTATGCACCACAAATTGATGAATAAATCTGACTACCATTCAGCTAATTTGATCAATAAAAGGACCAAATTGTGGTGTTTATGCATATATGCAATAAATGTGATTTGAGATAGATACACTGGAATGGAGAATTTTTTCTATAAAATATTTAATTCATTCATAATAAATTTCTTAAATATTCTGCCCAATGATCTACAATTACATCAATATGCTAATCCTCATAATATTAATAATTAGTTTGTAAAATATGTACTTGTACCTTTTCACATTGATTTTGCATGAGTGGCCCCAAATTTATAAATCAGCTAAAGAAAACCCATTTGTTTAAATCAAAAGTAATAGCATGAGAGTTAAAGGTTATTCTTTCATTAGTAGAAGTTAACGTTTTGCATTGTCTGTCTTTGTAGCAGACAGAATAAAGGCACTCCCCGAGAGATGTCCATTCTGCATCCTAATAGCTGGAACCTGTGAGTATATCACTTCATATGGCAAAGTGAACTTTTCAAATAATTTGTCATTGAGAATGTTGAGGTATAGAAATTACACTGAGTTATCTTGAAAGCAGAAAGGGGAGGTCAGAGGGAGATAGGATTATTAAGAGTGATCGGAGAGATGCAACATTGCCGGCTTTGAGGAAGGGAACCATGAGCTAAGAAATATGAGTGGACTCTAGAAGGCAGAAAAGGCAAGAATACAGATTTTGCTAACACCTTGATTTTAGCTCAATGATGCCAGTGTCAGACATCTGACCTGCAGAACTGTAAGATGATAAAAGTGCATTGTTTTAAGCTACTAAGTTTGTTATAATTTGTTACAGAAGCAATAAAAAACTAATACAGTCATCAATGAAGAATGCTCATTTTTAAATATTTTTATATTATTGCTTAGCATTTAACATTTGACACTTTTCATGAAACAAATAGTAGGCATTAAGTATATTAGCTGCAGTATTATATACTAGTTAAATCTGATAGAGTAGTTCCCATTATCCTCAATTGTACTTTTCGAGATTTCAGTTACCCACAGGCAACTGAGGTCCAAAAACATCAAATGGAAAGTTCCAGAAATGAACAATTCACAAGTTTTAAATTGGATGCCATTCTGAGTAGTGTGATGACATGTCACTGCCTCATTCTGTCCAGCCCGGGACTTGAATCATGCCTTTGTCCACTGTATCCATCCCATACAGGGAACAAAGGATACAAGGGACTTGAATCATGCCTGTTAACTCACTTAGCAGCTAAGTTACCCTATCAACGGTCATGGTACCATGCTGTTGTGTTCAATAAACTCTTATTTTAGCTAATATTGCCACATTCTCATAGCTTTTACCATAGTATATTGTTATAACTGTTCTATATTACTATTAGTTATTGTTATTAATAATCTTACAGTACCTAATTTATCAATTAAACTTTATCATATGTATATATGCATAGGAAAAATATATAGTATGTATAGCGTCCAGTACTACCTGAACTTCCAGGCATCCACTGGGCGTCTTGGCATGTAAGCCCCATGGATAAGGTGGGGACAACTGTAACTGTAAAAGTATGTTACATATTAAAGTCGCTATAACTTGTCATGCTTCAAAAACAAATTTTAAAGATAGAGAATATACATTTCATTTATTCTTACCATACAGAAAAAATTACTGTGCACACAAGGTAATATCAGGAGAAACAGAAACAAAACAGAAGAAAAGAATTAAGTTCTTTTGAAAAAAATCATATTTGTATTTTGGATGAACAGTGTGGGTATGAACAGCAAGATATGGACAGCCATTGTAACACCTCCTTTTATTTGGTGAAAAGTCTAGTTTGTCAGCTATGAGATTCAAGCTAAACTGACATGATTAAACATATATTTTCTAATCCCTGGCTGGTGTGGCTCAGTGGATTGAGGGCTGGCCTGCAAACCAAAGAGTCTCTGGTTTGATTCCCAGTCACAGCACATGCATGGGTTGTGGGCCAGGTCCCCAGTAGGGGGCACATGAGAGACAACCACACATTGATGTTTCCCTCTCCTTCCCATCCCCTCTCTCTAAAAATAAAGATATATAAAAATCTTAAAAAAATAAAAAATATATTCTCTAAATAGCATGGGTATACACCAGTACACACACCCCCTAAAAGCAAGTAATTTTATATATGAACTCAATTTTTTTTCCTTTCGCTGTTGTGTATGTATAGTCTCAATTATCCTACGCCTGAACTGTAGGACATTCAGTATTTGTCTTTGAATTACAACATTGGACATTCGCTGAAAAATTATGTAATTCAATGAACTACATCTATCTCTAATGGACTGGAATGAATGGATAGGAACAAAGTACAGCAGTTACTGAGCAAAAATAGAGTGGAACAAACAAAATCAGTGTGTAGTGGCCAATAGGAATCATGTGCACAGCAATACATGGGGCCATAAAAATGGAAACATTTTAAGTGATTCATAAACTTGATGGTTTGGAAAAGCAAGAGAAATCCAACTGACAGTGATCCTCACTCTTGCCTACTATGCATAATAAAAAAAGAAGGCTCAGTTTTTGAAACAAATTGGAGGAACATCCACATAAATGGAAAATTCTATGGATTATGAGAAAAATACAATGCTTCAAAGAGGGATCCCTCAAAATATTTAAAATCAGCATATGGTAAAATAATAGGAATTAAAACAATTTACTCTTAAATTCCTTCTTTGACATTTTCAACAGCATAGTAGATGAAAATATAAACTAAACTTAAGAACATGATTTAGAATGGCAGTAACATTTTGCATGAAGTTACATCTCTGCTTTAAAATTATGTAGGCTTCAATTTCCAAATTCAAGCAAGGTTTAGTTCATTGTCATTATTTCCCTAAGGTATCGCAAAGGTCAGACGTTTTTTCACATAAATGTAGTAAATGAGTCCAACCCCTTATAATGATTAAGAATTAGATGGGTTTTATAATTCTGTGTGAAGCTGGTAATGTGTAACTTCTAAAATAATGAATAGTTCTATGAACATTTTCTTCTTTAAAAGTAAACAAATCCATTTTTCAGCCCCGTAATCAGTATGCATCTCTTTAGCTACTTAACTGTAATGTGCTTTGGTTCATTAGGTGGGTACTGTTGTGTCTCAGGCTAGTTAAAATTTCACAGCAAGTTAATCTCTTTTATCACAAATGAGAACACAAGCGATAATGTCCCCACCATTTGCCAAATACAGGGTTAACAGTACTTGCAACAAATCAGTAACAGAACTTAAAGGAAAATGGCAAGTACAGGGATGGGAAAAAGTAGCTTTACAATTGTTCATATGGAAAATAACATAATAATTAATAAACAATACAAGAACAAACTCTGTTTTGCGTTCTCACAACTGTAAACCTGCACTTGTCAACTACTATATAAACCCCCAATCAATTTTACTCATTGATGACTTTGTTTTATTTGGCACTTACGACTTTTACAACCTGGTTACTCTTCATGTATTTTATTCAGCAGCCCCGCCCCACACTGAAAACAGCTGTAGCCCATCTGAAACATAGCGGACATTCTCTCCAGATTCAAAGTAATGAAGGAGGGAGATTTCCAAAATTGACAAACACTCAATGAAATCCTTGATTTTCCCTGAAATGATTAAAATTATCTGCAATAATAATTCAGATGCTAGCATATACTTATGTAGCTAAAGGCTCATGCCTGAAAAGAAAGATGTTCTACAAATTGCTATTTATCAGTACAAGCTATCCCCTCTTCTATCATACTATTTCCTTTGGGGGACCAAATTGTCAAAGGAGATGTTTATCACATCAAGTAATTTGAAAGTACATTTGAACCTCAATAAAGGGCAAGGTCAATGCTTAGAAAATTCAGTTTTATATCAGGATTAACAGAGTTGATTTGGCTTAAGATTTAGTTTACTGGCACTGAAGAATCAACTCCCAGAGAATCTTTATTTCATCTCAGTGAGTTCCTTTAGATCCTTGGAACTATGGTAGTAAACACAGAATTTATAAAGTCCCAATACATGCATATTAAATGTGTTTATATGTATGTATACATATGCAGTGGCCTTTTAATAGCTACCATCTCAATACTAAATTGTTGCCTCTGATATTTTATCATATTGATTTTTTCAAGCATTCTGTAGTATTATGTAATAAGTAATTGGTCTTCTTATCTTTAATTGGGATTCAACTCTCACTCTTCCAAATGTTAATCTATTAATGAGTTCCTAAAGGATTTAATGGCATTTCATTGCTGAGGAGCGACTTTTGGACATTTCTCTGAATGCTAGATATTTTATTCATGCATTTGTCTTGATATTTCATATTTAATTGATGTGTTCCTTCTGTACTGTCACCAGAGTTCTGCAGAAATGGGTCACACCATAACTTGACAGACTTTAATCATAAAAGCAGGCACAGGAAAATAAAAAGTGTGTTCATTGTTGCCGCTAACTTGCCTTATGGCTAAATCTGAGGAAGAATTTGATGTCTAAGTTTGGTATCTCCAAATACTACAGGAAGAACAGCTTTATGAA
Organism: Tonatia bakeri; assembly: GCA_004024845.1. Taxonomy (NCBI): domain Eukaryota; kingdom Metazoa; phylum Chordata; class Mammalia; order Chiroptera; family Phyllostomidae; genus Tonatia; species Tonatia bakeri. The sequence continues at coordinate 52,327 of PVIA01004197.1, forward strand.
TGAGTTTCAGAATTAGGCTGTGTTCCACAATCACTAATTTACAATCACACAATATTCGAGTGGACATAGATGGACATGGCAGTGTTTTCATGAATTTTGAAGAAATGGGCAGACTGGAGACATGTAACCATAGGAGGCCAAAACCATAGACACACCCTATCTGTGATCTATGGCCTCATAAATGTGATCGATTTGTTCTGGAAGAAGGTTAAGGGAATCAGGCATAATATTTGTTTATAGCATGTAATGCCTTCAAGTGGAAGAATGAATGGTTCAGTGGGAAAATGTATGGCTTCCAAATTACAGTGTAGACTTGGACCTCTGCCACCCACCCAAACACACACAGACAGACGCGCGTGCCCCCTGATTCTCAGTGCATCTTCCTCTCAGGTTTTAAAAGATAACAATAGCTTTGTGTTTCAATAGAGCATTTAGATGAAGACTCAACTAGTGATTTTTCAGTGAATTTGAATTATCAAATTAAAACCCTGTCTGCGTTGACTTAATTTTAACGCCAGCTGTTCACATGCTAATGCCACTGCCTTGTGACCATTTCCTATCAATTCATTAATTGCCAGCTGCTCAGGCGAACAAAAAACACAGCTAATCAGATGGTATTGAGAATCGGCCAAATAACAACTTCCTGCTGAAATGTCTTAAATGCATTGGCACAGAGAAAACAGTGGCACACTGATATTACAAGGTTTTCCACAAATACAGAAAAAAAAACCCTTGTATTATACAATATTTAAATGTCAACTAGGAAGCAGCCTTTCCTACCAGTCAGCTATTTCAACTATTTTGCTCTGAGGATTGTGCCACATGCAGTGCTATAACTAAAGGATGTATAGTCTTGCCAGCCTCATGGCCATAATGCAATTTCTAATTCATGTTATAGCTATATTAATTATTAGCTATGAATGCTAATAGCTGAGCCAACAATAAAGGAATCTGAGCCAGAATGAAAGACTATGTGCCTGGTGTAACAATAGTCCCAAACTAGGTTCTGGCCAAAAGAAATCAAACCAAACAACAATAGCAACAAACACAAAAAAACAAAACCAAAAAAACATTTGTTAGCAACTTGTAATGTCTTTTCAAGTTTTGTAATTAAAGTCTGCCTCACTAATGATCATTTACGTTGGAAACACTCCCCAAAGTTTAATATCCAGTGAATCATTAGTTTTCATTCATTCATGCAATGCACAGTTATTGAAGGCCTAATATGCCCATTGGAGATGGAAGGAATGCCTATGGGTATTTTCATATGGCCTAGAGATGCTCATACTTCAAACTAAAGACAAAATAATCCACATGTAAATGTTCAAAGATCATTTAAAACAAAATTCAAATCAGATCAATTTCGATAATACACTGGGCACCCATTTGTGGTCTCCTCCAGATCCCTAAACCTTCTTTAGGGGCAGTGAGAGCAAAGCAGCCATTTCAGGTAAGCAAATACTCTCTAGAAGGTGGGCCCAGTACCTGCATGTGCTTCTACTGGTGGAGGCACTCTTGGTTCTGGTACTAAGAGGTTACACAGAGGAATGTATACAGGGGAAGTTACAGCTTCCCCTTCTTTCTCAGGCTAGCTTTTGACTGTGATATTAGTTTCTTCTTATTACTATTTCTATATGGATAGAAAACATCAAATGATATTAGTTAACATACACTGAGTACTTACTAGATGCTAAACAGTGCTCACAGTTAGTCTCACGTTAACACTGTAAGGTAGGTACGATTACTATCCCCATTCCATTGTGAAATGAGGCAAACTTAGAGATCCAGGTAGGTTGATATACTTGCCGAAAGTCACATGACAAAGTGGTGAAACCAGGATTCAAATATAGGCAGACCCCCTGGCCTCAGAGCCTGTGTTATATTACCCCTTATGCCACATTGCCTCCAATGAAATCTGATTTTAGATGTATCTTATTCGGCTAACAAACTTTACAGCTCTGGTCAGAAACAATATATAATTGTATAAAATCTTTTGGGAATGGGGATTATGTCATTCTGTTTTTGATAAAGTGATATAACACAGTCCTGTGCACATTGTAAACCTTTGCTAAATGTGTAGATTCTGTGTTCTTTAACAGAAAATTGTGGCAATAATGAGAAAGTCAGCCAGTATTCAACAATAACTATCTTTTCTGGCCAACTGCAAGGCTAATCGCAACACACTTCCTGAAGTTTAAGTCTGCATTATCCTTTTTCTGCAAAGATTATTAGTGACTCTGGACTTTTTGCCTACCCTAATTAATGGTCTAGAATGCTTCTTCCCAACAAAATTTGCTGCAAGAACGTAAATGTTCTATACTTGTGCTGTATAGTAGTCACCAGAAACATGTGACTAGTAAGCACTTGAAAAGTGGCTAGTTGCGACTGAGGAACTGAAGTGTTGATTTCATTTAATTAATTTAAATAGAAAGAGTCACGTGTGGCTGGTGGCAACTATATTGAACAGTTGGTCTGTTCATTGTTAATTGTTTACATCCATGAAGGGAGGGAAATTTATGCAAGTATAAGAAGATATACAATTTCTTAAAAATCTTAAGCTCCTAAAAAGCACGTCACTTTTCAAAGCCCTAAAAATCTATGGTTTTCTGTCCTACTTGTGAAAGGAAAGTAAAAATAGATGCAAGCAGTGGTGATTAGTCAGCCTGGTCCATTCGCCCTTGTGTTGTTAGCTTTCACTCTTTAAGGGCGTTTGCAGGAATCAACACTTCTAACAAGCAAACTTGTTTTCACATTGTGGCAGAAATGTTTAGAGACTGGCAGAAGAAAGGCCCAAATACAATTATACCCATTCTAATTTGACATCATCCTATGTTAAGAAAGTATCATTTCAACTGGAAAACAAACTGCTTATTTAACGTTCATCTTTATAGAGTTTTCTCAAACTCTTACTTAACATGCTATCATTTTCCAAAGAAATAGAAATTAGTAGGTAAACTTGTTTGAAAAGCTTTTGTTTCTTTCTTAATCAGTGTTTTGCTCCCCATCCTCCAACTCCCTCCTCTCTCCAAAAACAAACAAAATATTTTATTTGTTTATTTTTTAAGGTTTTAGACCTATTTTATTTTGAATTTATTTTATTTTACTTGGTTTAATGGATATGGGGGAGACTGACATGCAGAGTATAATTTTAAAACCATTTCAAATTTCATACAATGCTTTAAAATTAGAGCGAAGGCCTGGAGCCTGCACAAACTCAAGCCGATTGTTAGATGTTCAGTAATATTGTCAGTCAGGTGTTAAACTGTTTGTGACTTGAAATTAGTCACAGTAGGAATACATACACCACAGAAACTAGCAAATGTTATAAATCAGAGGGTTTTTTTTCTTTTTAATTTCATTTTGTTTTGCTTTCAGAGAGCTGGTTTACAGGTACACCATTGGCTGCTGACCCAAATATAAAATCGAAAACCCTAAACAGTTAAGTCTGTGATGGGAATGAGAAGTTTTTATTTCATTCTAGTGTTCAACAGTATCTGATTAGGCAAACATCATGAATAAGTGCATTAAGTTCTGCATTCATGTCAGTATATGAACATTTGAACAAACACAACTAGATTGGGACATTATAAAAATACATATTATATGCAAATAAGAGGCAATCACAGTTATCTGCACTCTACATCATTCCTTTTAAAAACCCTGAAAAGTTAGAGACAAACATATCATACTAACAAATCATGTATTAGTAATATTTTAAGCAAAGAGAATGTAGGAAAATATACATCACTATATGTCATTGTGATTCTTGTCATGACTCGGGAACTCCAGTCTCACAGAGTAAAAAATAAAACATGCAGCAGTATGTTTCCAAAATAGTACATATAAGTTCATTTTATCTATTTACATTTACATAATGAAATACTATACAGCAGAAAGAAAGAAGGAGCTTCTACCCTTTGCAACAGCAAGGATGGAACTGGAGAGCATTATGCTAAGTGAAATAAGCCAGGCGGTGAAAGACAAATACCACATGATCTCACCTACAAATGGAACCTAGTCAACAAAACAAACAAGCAAGCAGAATACAACCAGAGACATTGAAATAAAGAACAAACTGATAGTAACTTGATGGGGAGAGGGATAATAGGGGATAGTAGGGGAAGGGTCATCAAGGAACATGTATGAAGGACACATGGTCAAAGCCAAAGGAGGTGGGTTCAAGGGTGGGAGGTGGGGATGGGTGGGGTGAGGGGAAATGGTGGGGTGAAAATAGAGACAAATGTACTTGAACAACAATAAAGAAAGAAAAAAATTATAACTATTAATTCTGTTTGTCTATCCCATTATTAAAAACCATCTGATACATAATAGGGACTCAATAAAAAAAAAATAGGGATGGATACACAAACTCTTTAAACCAGATATAGGTGGTCTCTCTTGATTCAATTAGTTGGTAAAAATATATATATTTACTAACAAATGCCAAATTGGCGTACCTGAGTTACTATGAAGAGTTCACATAATTGAGAGATTAGCCTACCAGTTTTTTAATGTAGACTCAAGTAGAAATTGTGTAAACATAGAAACAAAGTATAAAGAAAGGGAGATCTATTGGGGAGAAAGGAAAATTTAATCAGAGAAGTATTAAAATAGGTGTCCTCAGGTCCTTTCATTAGAAATTCTAAATGCTGAAACTTAATTATGGCTCATATAGCCAGTCATTCACTAAGTTGACATCCTCTATGTATCATAGTCCTGATATTCAAGGCATGTACTACAAGGCCAGGTTCCAAAGGAAACTGTGGGGACCACTCATGAGCAGTGCCCAGGTACAGGCATCAATTTAACATGAATGATGCTGAAGAAGAGAGGTGGGTGCTTTTGAAGGATTCTGAAACCTTGTTTCGATACCACAGTGTGTTGTTCCTTTTATTTCCAGGGACTTTTTAAAATAATACGGAAAAACAGGAAAATTTCACTTGAAAGTAAAAAAGGTATGAAAACAATAAGAATTTAATCAATAAATTTGGTATCCCTTTCTGTGTTTTTTTTTTTTCATAAAATTTTTTTTGGTAATGTGCCCTAATCCTTTACTGTGTATTTCAAGGTTTTTTTTTTTTTTTCATTTCTGAAACTGCTTTTTTTTTCATATTGTAAGATTTTATTTGTACAAATGTTTATTTTTTTTGTTATTTTTTCATTACTATTTATCCCCCTTATACTCTCTTCTACCTGTGCCACCCTAAACAACCCTTCTTCAATTTAGATTTGCTTTCCTGTAGCTAGCTGTGTTTTTAATTGTGGAAAGTAGGGATATAGAATGGAAATACTAACAGCCCTTTCACTATAAAGAATCCAGCCTAGGTGACACTATAATCATATTACATTGTCTATGCAATGGACAGTCTGTCTTCCCAAAATTTATATGCTTAAACTCTAATACTTAATGTGATGGTATTTGGTGATGGGGCTTTTGAGTGGTGCTGGTGGAGCCCTCCTGACAGAATTAGTGTCTTTATAAGAAGAGACAGAAAGCTATTGCTTCCTCTGTCTTTCTCTTTGCCATGTGAGGACATGGTGAGAAGGTGGCCATCTACAGACCAAGAAGAGGGCCCTCACCTGGAATGGAATCAGCTAGTACCTTGATCTTGAACTTCCCAGCCTCTAAAACTGTGGGAAAATAACTTCTCTTGTTTAAGTCACTAGTTTATATTATAATAAAATACCATCAACTAGATGGATTTGTCAGAAAGAAATAAAACTTCATAGTGATGACATTTCCTTCTAAATAGTAAATGTTGCATTTTCTGATCATTTTTATTTTCGAAGAGCAGTTTATCTCTAAATGGTAAATGTAAGTGTGTGGTGACTTACAATATTTTGGTAAAACAATGCATGATACTAATTTAAAAATTTAACTATCTGGGTTTTTTATGCTCAACTGCTAGGATAAAATATCTGTAAATGTAAATTGAAACAAATGTGTATTTTTAAAATAGTTCCTCTATCCTCCAAGTAGTATCCTCAACACAGAAGTCTGCCTACTGCCTGCAGGATTCTAATATATTGAACTTCGAAGCTATAATTCACAAAGAAGGATGTTGAAAACAGATTTCTTTTGAAATATAGTTCAATAGAAGCATGCAATTTCTGCCTTTATAGGTAGGCATCATGTGGCTACTATCATGTTGATTATTGTTCTTGAAAGAAGAAGTGAAACTTTGAACATATTAATACTCATTTGTTAATTAATTAGAAGATTTTTAATTATGGTATTTCCTGTGAATTAAAACTAATAATGTTTCTATTATACAATAGTACCTTAACAAAAACAAACAAAACTTGGCAACTATGTTAAAAAGCCTCTCACTACACACTTCAAATTTTGTTTTATTTCCCTATCATACTGCGATGAAAATCTGCTTCTACAGAATTGAAAAGACATTTTATAAAAGGGACTACAATATAAATATATTGTTTTTAATGAATTTTATTGAAAATAAGTATCTGAAAGAAGATTCAATTTTCTTCAGCATAATATGGTTTCTCTGAATTTGTCAGGACTTAAGCCTGTGATCAAATATCAACTTTTAAAAAGTAGCATCCAATTTTATGTTTGTGAAGGTTCTTTCTTTTTAAAAAGCTTGCATGTAAAATAGACAAGTAATAAACCAAAATCTAGTTATATTGTTTTAATACACTAATGATATTTTGATTATTTAAGAAGGCCATTATCTTTCCTTTTTCATCTTCATCAGCACCAATAAGCAAATCCCAATCACGAGCTGCATTCTCACACTGAGAGTCCCATTCAACCGAAATGTAGTTGGTTCAATCTGACTTAGTTGTCATTAAGAAAACTGAATGAATGTTCCTTTGAAGAGCCCTAAGCATGCCTCTACTGAGAGTATCATGTCATCATTTCCCAGTTTTGTGTGGGGTCACATATATTTAGTAGCCAGCCCATTTCGAATCATAGGAAACTTCTTCCATCTTTTAAATAATGTTTGTTGATGATTTTTTTCTCAAAGACAACTCTGATTCTTGGCTTAGACACTGATCATATATTCAAACAACAGGCCTATGATTTACTAGGATAGGCTGAGGGGAGGAATTACACAAATATTTAGCCATAGAAATACAGAAAGTTTATTTAACACAAGTGTATCCATTTTTATTTTCCTTTCATACAAAGTTTATGTTATAAGGTTTCTTCATCATTTTAGAAGTTTCCAACACTGGAAACCAATCAAACAAAATGCCCAGAATCCCATATTTCTTCTGCTTTCACTTCTCTCACCCCCACCTGCGTCTGTTACATTCATATGAGTACTGCAAGGCCCAGTTCAAATCTATCAGCTCTAATTCCTTTTGTGAACCCTGGCCACTTCTTTTCTCCAAGCTCCATGCCTGGTGACTCTCTCTGCTGTCCATCACAGTGGGTCTTGTTAGTACATTTCACATCAGCATTTGTTGTTTGTCTCACATTTAGTTTGTAATTCCTGGAAGTCAGGAACTGTCTTTTATTTTCAATATATTTTATTGATTATGCTATTATATTTGTCCCATTTTCCCCCCTTCACTCCACTCCACCCCACACACCACTCCCACCCACACCCCCCCTTTAGTTCATGTCCATGGGTCATACATATAAGTTCTTTGGCTTCTACATTTCCCATACTATTCTTGCCCTCCCCCTGTCTATTTTCTACCTACCATTTTGCTACTTATTCTCTGTACCTTTTCCTCCTCTTTCCTCCTCCCACTCCCCTGTTGCTAACCCTCCATGTGATCTCCATTTCTGTGGTTCTGTTCCTGTTCTAGTTGTTTGCTTAGTTTGTTTTCGTTTTTGTTTTAGGTGTGGTTGTTAATAATTGTGAGTCTGCTGTCAATTTTACTGTACATATTTTTATCTTCTTTTTCTTAGATAAGGGACTGTCTTATTTATTGACTTCCAATATTGCTCAATATGACATGTACATATTAAGGATAGAGTATTTGTTGAATAGATAAAGTAATGACGACTCAAATAAATGGGTTTCTGTGAATAACTACATGCCCTTACATGATCTCCTCTTGCCATGAAAAAATATATTAAAAAGGCTAGTTCATACACTGGGTGTGTGGCTCAGTTGTTTGGAGCATCATTCTGTACACCAAAATACTGCGGGTTTGATCACTGGTCTGGGCATGCACCTAGGCTGCAGGTGTGATCTCCACTCAGAGCGCATATAGGAGGAAACTAATCAATGTTTCTCCTTCACATCAATGTCTTTCTCTCTCTCTCTCTCCTTTCTCCTCTCTCTAAAATAAATAAATATATTCTCTGGTGAAGAGTTTTTTTTTTTTTAAGGCTATTTCACGTGATACCTGGAAAGAGAGCAGAGAGGCCACATGCCAAACTAATAGGAGACATAGGAAGGTTATAAAATATTGTTTGTTTCATTATCCGGTGGTCATGAAATTTTGAAAATTAGTATTTTTCATTATGATAATAAAGTTCTAAATTATGGTAAATATTTGCTTAATGTTTCAGAGTTTTTTTGAAGCTTATGTTTTACTCACAATTCTCTCCAGACAACAGCCAATCACATAAAAAAGATAGATTAGTACTATAACCTTTATTTTGCAGTTGAGGAAACAAGTTCAGGCAGGTTAAATGTCATATCCAAGGTCAAGTACTTCTCTACAATGGCCTTGCAAACACCAAAAAGATATACAGTGTGTACTTTGTTTCACTCCAGCAATGGGACTGGTTTTTGCACACTTTTCGCTGTTATTAGTCTGGCTACGCCTCCCACACACTGCCCAGGACTGAAAGACAGGAAGTTAGTATTAGAAGTGAGAGCTGTGATCATGGACTGAAAACAAACACCGGCAATAAAACAAAAAAAAAACAAAACATCTCAGCAGGCCCAGTCAGAAATCAAATTCATCAATACTGTATGCTAAGCAACTGGGTCAGTGAGTTCTAGGTTTATACTAAAGATCCAGTAGTACTGCTAATATTTTATCAAAATTTATGTGTAATTAACACCTTTGTCCTCTTCTAAATCATGATTCTTACCTTTATAACAGAGGCCCCAGCTCTGGAGAGTGGGCTGTGAATCTGGGCTGCAGCAGCCATGTTGGCAATAGTATTTAGATGGTTCATCTGATTCATTGCCATGGCAACTGATGCAGGAGGTAAGCTAACTGGAAGTAGAGGATGAGGCATCATCATAAATGGCAGATCCAGTCCTAAAAGAGACAGTGCATGTTAAATTATTACCTCTGTAAAATTATTTTGACAAGGGGAAATTATATCAAAAGCACATGCAAAATTGATGCAAAGAAAAAAATAATTTATTCTTGTTGGGTTTTTAAAAACTCAACTTTTATTATATTTTATTATCTCTTTGGGCAATTAATATTATCTATGGGATTTAATATTGTTTATAATTCTAAAAATGCCCTTATCTCACCCTGGCTACTGTGGCTCACTTGGTTGGAGCCTCATCCTGTAAATTGAAAGTTTGTGGGTTTGATTCTTGGCCAGGGTACATGCCTGTGTAGTGGGTTCAATCCATGGTTGGGGAGCATACAAGAGGCAACCGATCTTGATGTTTCTCTTTCACATTGATGTTTGTCTCCCTCCGTTCCCCCCTTTCTAAAATCAATAAGCATGTTATCAGGTGAAGATTAAAATAAATGTTTTTTTGGTTAATGCTTTCAACATCTTTCATCCCATGCCCTCCCCTTCCTTTCTGGCAGCTGTCAGTCTATTCTATGTATCTAAGCTTCTGTTACTATCTTGTTTGGGACAGGGAGGAGGTGGGTGAGGGAGAGGAAGGGGAGAAAAGTGGGACTGACTGTAACAGCTTAAACAATAATAAAAATAAATTAAAATAAAAGTTTCTATATCTACATACTATTATGTGTCAGTAACCCTTGTTCTTGCTCTCACTTCCAACGTATTTCTAAGATGCAGTCCTTTTACTCATAAAAAGGAGCAAAAGTCTTTAAGCCACACATCATTTCATTTAATGAAAAGGAGTAACTACCTTAAGTAAGCCATAGGACTTTACAATGTATTTTGAACTATTGCCTCGGCAGTAACCTTGCATTCTTTTGGACAGAAGCCCAGAAACCAGATATATAGATGTTCTAAGACATCTTTGTCTATAATATTCCTAAATTATTACCGATTATAGAAATTCTATGATGACCAATGTTTATGTTGGTTCGATATGCAATTGACAACTATTAATAACACTCCTTTTTCTTCTTTGCTATCCTCCTTTTTCCCTCCAACATCACAACAGCAAGTGAACAACAACAAATCTATAGGGAGTATATATTCAGAGGCACCCTAAATCTCATTCCTCAATCAACAATAACAGTAATACACATACTCCAAATACATATATTTGGGACAAAAAAAGAGGTTAGAATGGAGAAACAATGTTAATTAATTTGAGATCCATCTGCTGGCTTCAACAATGATGGTTGAATTAAAGCCATAAAAAATATTCACAGGCAGCATAATGCAAAAAAAAAAAAAAAGACTCAGATAGGACAGGTCTCATACAACACTAAAGGGAGCATCTGAAAGGTAAATAGAGACTTCAATTCTTTGTGTACTCTGTTTTGGTAGCAAATTGATGAAACTGTACAGGAGAAGTAGCCGTAGTGTCTCCATTTACTACTCAAATGCTTAAATAAGCCTTTATTCAATTGGCAATTTCCTGGGTAGTGTAATAATTTTTCCTTATTCTCCAAAGATTTTCAGCATCACCCTGACACCATCTGGCTGGATGAGGTCCTATGCTTGGTTAAAGTCCAAATGACAGGCAAACTAAATGCAAACTACAAACAGAATTTAACAGCCCATGGACACTTTTAAAATCTAATGTATCCAACATGTCTAATGATTGCAAAGGGCTTAAAAGTCAGCTTTTCAGATCATGATCCATAATAACTAACCGTCATTGGACTATAGCACCATATACTCTAAGTTAATGTTTACATTACAGGACACTAACACTTCGCATATGCAAAGCCTAAGCAAATACTGAATTATGTAAGTTAACTTTTTCCCAAACATGCAAACATTATATTGGAGCAATCCATAGTACACAACACTCCAGCAATCTGGCTCATTCAGTCACAATCCAGAAATGTACAAAGACTTTTTATTACTATGATAATTAAAACAAATTTTTTTAAAAAAATTACAAAAATGGGTCATCTCTTTCCTGCCTACCTCAAGGACATCATGCAAGCTACTTACTATAAGCATTGTTTTAAACACATCTTGGTATTCTGGCAAATCCTGTAATGTTTATGTAACTTCATCACACCACTTGCTCCTAACCATAAGGGCTACAAACTTTAGTAATAGTCTAGACCTCCCTCTGAAATACCACATTCAATTTTCAAGTCGCATTGACCTCCATAATATCTCACCATTCCTACAGTCAGGCACCAATCCCATTGTAACTGGTTGGTATTCTGACAGCCTCCATTATTATTGTTGTTGTCAGTTTGAATTGTTTTGTTTTTTTTAATATTGTAATTTCTTTTTTTCCTAAATATTGTATTCATTTATTTTTAGAGAAGGGAAGGGAGAGAGAAAGAAGGAGAGAAACATCCATGTGTGGTTGCCTCTTGCACACCCCCTACTGGGGACCTGGCCTGCAACCCAAGCATGTGCCCTGACTGGGAATCGAACCCTCGACCCTTTGGTTCACAGGCCAGCACTCAATCCATTGACACACATCAGCCAGGGCTATTTTGAACATAATTTTATTTATTAGATTAAGAATAAGAAATATATATATATATATATATATATATATATATATATATATATATATATATATAATTTAGCTTGGTTGTTTTTTAATTTTTAAAAACTTTGCCCTCAGTTTTATTGACAAAAAATTGGCCCATATCACTCTATGAGTTTAAGTCATACAGTATAATGTTTTGAGTCTCATATATTGTGAGATGATTACCACAGTGGGTTCAGCTAACATCCACCTACTCACAGAAATACAACAAAAAGAAAAGAAAGAAGAAAAAAAGGAAAAAAAAATATCCCTGTGATGAAAACTCTTACAGTTTATTCTCTTAACAACTCCCCTGTATATCATACAGCACTAAACTACAGCATCATGTTGTACATTACATTCTCACTTACTCGCCTTATAACTGGAAGTTTGTACCTTTTGACTACCTTCCTCCAACTCCTCCTCCACTTCCATCTCTGGTAACCATAAGTCTATCTTTTTCCATAAGTTCTTTCTTTTCAGATTCCACGTATAAGTGACATCACACAGTTCTTGTCTTTCTCTGACTTATTTCACTTAGCATAATGCCCTCTAGATCCACTCATGTTATTGCAAATGGCAGACTGTCCTCAATTTTTATGGCTGAATAACATTATGGTGTGTGTGCGTGTGTGCATGTCATGACTTCTTTATCCACTCATCTGTCAAGGAACACTTAGGTTGTTTCCTTGTCATGGCTATTGTAAGTGATGTTGATATAAACATGAAGGTGCAGATATGTTTTCAAGTTAGTGTTTTCATTTCCTTTGGATATATTCCCAGAAGTGGAAATGCTGGATCATATGGTTGTTCTATTTTAATTTTTTGAGGATCCTCCACATTGTTTTCCTATAGTGGCTCTACCAATTTACAATCCCACCAATAGTGCACAATGGTTCCCTTTCCCCCATATCCATGTCTGCACTTGTTATCTTGTCTTTTTGATGATGGCCATTTTAACAGATTGAAATGATACCTCATTGTGGTGTTAATTTGCATTTTCCTAATTACTTGTGATGTTGACTATCTTTTTCATGTACTTTCATATATATTTTTTGCATAAATGCCTATTCAGGTTCTGTGCTGATTTTAAAATTAGATTGAGTTGTAGGAATTCTTTATATATTTTGGATATTAAGCCCTTGTCAGGCATATGGCCTGCAAGTATTTTCCCCCATTCCATAGATTGCTTTTCATTTTGTTCATGGTTTCTTTAGCTATGTAGGGGATTTTTAGTTTTATGCAGTCATATGTGTTTGTTTTGTTGCTTGTGTTTTAGGAGTGATTTCTAAAATATTATTACAAACATCCATGTCAAGGGCAGTTTTTTTCTCTAAGTTTTCTTTGAGGAGTTTCATGATTTCAGGTCTTATATTTGTTTTTAATCCATTTGGAGATAATTTATATGAGTGGTATAGATTAAGATCAATTTTTAATCTTTCATATGTGAATATCCAATTTTCCTAGCACCAGTTATTAAAGTCAAATATTAGCTATGTATACTTGTTTGGTTTATTTATGGGCTCTCAACTTTGTTTCACTGGTATTTTTGTCTGTTTATATGCCAGTACCATACTGTTTTGATGACTATAGCTTTTTGGTATAGCTTGAAATAAGGAAATGTCATGTCTCCTGATTTATTCTTCTTTCTCAGAATATATTTGGCTATCCATGGTCTTTGTGGTTCCATACATATTTCAGGAGTGTTTTTTTTCTAATTCTGTAGAAAAAGCCATTGAAATCTTGATAGGTAGTGCATTTCCAAAAGGCTTATAGATGACTTTAGGTAGTATTGCCATTTCAATCATATTAATTTTTCCAATTAATGAATATGGGATATCCTTCTATTTATTTGTCTTTTTCATTTTTTTCCATCAATACTCTGTAGTTTTCAGAGTAGAAATCTTTCACCTCCTTGATTAACTTTATTCCTAAGTATTTTATTGTTTTTGATGCTATGGTAAATGGGATTATTTTCTTAAATAGTTTTTTCAGAATATTTGTTGTTAGTGTATAGAAACTTTACTGATTTTTGTGTGTTAATCTTGTACCCTGCAACTTTATTGAATTCATTGGTAAGTTCTAACAGTTTTTTGGCTTGGTCTTTAGGATTTTTCTATATAAAAAGTCATATCATCTGCAAATAGAAACAAATTTTACTTCTACCTTTCCAATTCTGAAACTTTTTGTTTCTTTTTCTTGTCTAATAGCTCTAGCTAGGACTTCTAGTATTATGTTGAATGGGAGTGGTAAGAGTGGAAACCCTTGTCTTGCTCCTGATCTTAGAGGAAATGCTTTCAACTTTTTACTGTTGAGTATATTAGTTGTGGGCTTTTCATATATGGCCTTCATTTTGTTGAAATTTGTTCCTTCTATGCCTAGTTTCTTAAGTGTTAAAATCATGAATAGATGTTTAACTTTGTCAAATGCTTTTTATGTGTCTTTTGAAATGATAAAATGATTCTTTTCTTTCATTCTGTTAAAGTGATGTGTCACATTGATTTGTATATGTTGAAACCATCCTTGCATCACTTGGGTAAATCCCTCTTAATCCTTTTAATGTGCTGCTGAATTCAGTTTGCTGGTATTTTATTGAATTTTTATATCTGTTGTTATCAGAGATATCAGCCTATAGTTCTTTTTCTAGTAGTATCCTTTTTCTGATATTGATATCAGGATAATGCTTGCCTCATAAAAGGAGTTTGGGAATGTTCCCTCCTTTCATTATTCTGGAAGAGTTTGAGAATGACTGGTCTTAAATCTTTTAAAAATATATGGTAAAATTCACCAGTAAAGTCATCTGGTCTTGGGATTTTGTTATTTGGGAGACTTGTGAGTACTGATTCAGTGTCCTTACCAGTAATGTGGTTTATTCAAGTTTTCCATTTCTTTCTGATTTACACTTTGTAAGTTATAGATTTGCCTTAATTTGTCTCTTCTCTAACACTCTTCCTCTCTTTACATAGATCCAAGTTTCTGACCTATATCATTTTCCTTCTCTCTGAAGATCTTCTTTTAAAATTTCTCATAGGGCTGATCAGCTGGTATAGGTACAAATTCCCTCAACTTTTGTTTGCTGAAAATGTCTTTATTTCTTCTTCACTTTAAAAAATAAATTTCCCTAGATACAGAGTGTTAGGTGGGTGGGTATGTTTTCTTTCAACACTAACTATTTTATATCACTCTATTCTTGCTACCTGGTTCCTGAAGACAAGTACCATGTAATTCTTATCTTTGTTCTTGTATGGGTAAGGAGGGTTTTTTCTCTTCTTACAAGATATTCTTTTTGTTTTTGGTTTTCTAGTTTGACTATGATCTACATAGGAGTGGAATATATGGACATATATACATATACATTCAGAAGAATATATACACATATATGTATGTGTACATATATATGTATTTGTACATATGTGTGTATATATTCTTCTCAATGTTTTCCACTTTGATTATAATCTGCATAGAAATAGAATATTCATCCTTCTTAGTGTTCTCTAAGATTCCTAGATTTGTGGTTTTGTGTCTCTCATTAATTTCAGAAATATTTTACTTTTGTTACTTTACATATTTTTTCTGTTATTTTCCCTTATTCCTGTTTTTCTGGTATCCCTATTACATGTTACATGCTTCACCTTTTGTAATTGTCACACAGTTCTTGGATATTCTGTTCTGTTTTTTGTTTGTTTTCACTCCATTTTTTGCTTTGCTTTTCAATTTGGGAGCTTTCTATTAACATATCTTCAAGCTTACTAATTACTTCCTTAAGCACGTCCAGTGTACTGGTGAGCCCATCAAAAGCATTCTTCATTTTGTTGTACACTTTTTGATTTCCAAAATTTCATTTTGATTCTTGGAATTTCCACCTTTCTGCTTAAATTTCCCATCTGTTTTTGTATGTTTTCTAATTTTTTCATTCTGTTATCATATTAATTAGTTATCTTTAATTCTAGGTCTGATCATTCTAAAACATCTGCCCTATCTCATTTTGGTTCTGATGCTTGCTGTATTTCTTCACACTGTGATTTTTTGCCTTTCCCATAACATTCAATTTTTTTAAGCCAGTAATAATGTGGTGAGGGAAGTGAACTGAGGTATACAGTCTCTACTGTGAAGTTTTGTGTTCATCTGGCTGAAAGTTAGTCTGTATACCCTGCTTGCTGTACCTATTGTAATAGTAATGGTACTTTCTTCCCCCCCACCACCGCTGTCTTTCATTTTCCATGGAGAATCCATATTAAACAGAGCCTAAGGTTTTCAATTCGTTCCATTTTAATCCACTGTTACAATGAATGTGTGGGAATGATAAACATTCTATGATTTTATGATTCATCTCAGTCACTTAGAAAGCCAGTATACTTGGGCTATAACTTTCACAAGTGCTATTCAGCTTTTTTCATTCTTAGGTGAGACAGGAAGGCCAGAGGGGACTAAAGTTTAGTAATTTTCTTACCACAGGAAGAAAACTCAAACATTTGGAACTGTGTGTCTCCCTTTCACATCAATTTCTACGAGTTTAGAATATCCTTTCCCCCCGGGTCAGCTAGGCTTTGGTGAAACCAACTAATTTCAGCTCTAATAAAATAATCTCCTTTGAGAGAAGGCCTTTGTTAAGAAGATAATGCACCAGGCACATTTTGATATGGTTACTTTTCCTCTCCCCCTGCAAGAAGCATAAGGTGAATTTTCACAGGCCTACAGGCCTTCGCTCAGTTACCCTTTAAATGTGTCTACTATGCACCAGCTGTGGAGCTGGCTCCCTATATGCTGATTCTCTGAATCTTCCTATCTCTCCAGTTTGGGGGATAGCTGTCCCCAGTGAACTCAACCTGAGATGGATTTAAAAGAGTCGTTGATTCCACTTTTTGCCTTATTATGAGGACAGGAATGACTGTTTCTACTCTCTACAAGGCAAACCAGAGTCCTCTAAGTTTCCCTCCTTTACAAGACATCTACCTTAATCAGTACTTTGTTTTACTTCTCATAACATAATATGTATAACTGTCCTGGTATTCATTTCATTTGCCTTTGCTTAACTAACATTCCATTTTTATGGGAGATTTCATTTTTGAGATTAAACCTCTCTAAAGTAAGACACCATAACTTAGTAACTGATGAATTTCATTAAGATCTGGGCCATCATATTAAAATATTAAACAGTTCTTTTGTTGTCTTAATCTTAGATGTTAGTGAGAGAACAAAAGTTTTAGGAAAAGAAATAATGGAACCCCTCTTCAGATTTCCTATAAGAAAAGTAGGATTTTAGTCAAGCAATGTATAGAAGACCTGCTTTGAAGTTCCTAAAAACATTATCTAAACCAGAATTTGTAGACAACAAAAGAACTGTTAAATATTTTAATCAGGTTTTTGTACAGAATAAAGCTGGATAAAATATAAAAACAAGGCCCCCAGTTTGAAATTGCACTACACTTTGATGAGCCATGCTAGAGAGTGAAGTAACATGTACATAAAGGCAGACTATTACAGTATTACAGTAGTGTGTTTATGGAGTAATAATAATAGTTGTAATTATACAGTACTTACTATATGTAACTCACTGCTAACAGCATTTCCTTTCTTTTCCTTTATTTTAGTTCTCACAATGACCATAATGAGTGGGTATGTTTTTACCCCTACTTTGTATTTGTGGACACTGAGACTTGGAAAAGTTAGGTGACTTCTCCAAAGCCAAAAACTGATACAGAATTCAAAAGATGTGGAACTTCAACCCACATTTACATGAGTATGGCCAACATTCTTAACTACTGTGCTACATAATCTCCCAGGCATCTTTGCTCTTCTACATGAATTTTCAATCATCTCAACTCTATGAACCCTCCACTTTCCCTGTGTTCAGAGTCCAGAGTGCTAGCCATGACACCACACAGCCATGGCTAAGCCCCTACCCTTACCATTAAATCCCTCTTTACGTACCTTTCTGACTTAAAATTTTAAATCCTACTGGGGAGAAACAGACTAGAACTGATGGCCCAAGGTTTCCATTGGTTCTTACATTGTATTTTTCATAACACACCAAGTTTTGGGAGGACCGTATACATACTATTGGTCAGCAGGTGGTTTGGCTGGAGTGGATTGAGGGTTGGAGCACCCCCAAGGCCTGGCTGGCCAGCTAGGGCAGCATGAGTAATTCCAGGTTGGGGTCCAGGAGCAGCAAGAGGAGACTGCATCTTATCCTTATCCCACGAGGATTCAGCTCCACCTGAAAAATATTAAGATGAACAGATTGTAATTTGACATCATTTCATGAGATGGCTTGTTAAAAATTCCTTTTTTAGGGCTATAATTATTCATGTAACTTCTTATAAAGTTATTATTAAATGTAGGTAAGTCATGTTATGATGGCCTGAAAAACTTTCAATAGTCCTGGGTGGTATGGCTCAGTGGATTGAGTGCCAGCCTGCAAACCAAAGGATCACCAGTTCGATTCCCAGTCAGGGCACATGCCTGGATTACAGGGCAGGTACCCAGTAGGGGGCACTCAAGAGGCAACAACACATGGATGTTTGTCTCCCTAAACAACTCTCACTAATAATGTAGGCCCAGTTGCCTTACAGGCAGTCTAAACAAATCTGGAATCATAATGAACAGCTTTTGAGAGCACTTGTCCGTTGAAGGCCATTAACTGACCACTACTGTCTTCAACCCTCTGAAATTCATGTACTGTATTTTAATGAAGAGCATTTGTTGTTCACCGAAAAAGAACACACTCATTTACAAGAGCATGATAACATACAAAAATAGGTATTCAGAAACAAAACGATCAGTTCTTTTTTCTTAGAACCAGCCCTCCAAAAGCTAATCTCTTCATACACATCAGGTTTTTGTACAGAATAAAGCTGGATAAAATATAAAAACAAGGCTCCCAGTTTGAAATTGCACTACACTTTGATGAGCCATGCTAGAGAGTGAAGTAATATGTACATAAAGGCAGACTATTACAGTATCACAGTGACCTACAGTGGAACAGCTATTTCATCTCGCACTGAGCACACTGTGGGGACAGAATCATTGCTTAAAATGATACAGGAAACAATCACAAAATGATTTCCCCATACCTACTTTTAAGGAAAATACTTTAAACAGAGGGGAACGTGGCTGAATTCCAGTCACTTCAGTTGCAAACAGTGTGATTTGTCTGTGGGAATCCTGGGCACTCTGTAAAATATGTGCTTTTACAACGTGTAGTGGCTACATGGCAGTCTACTGAGTTTAATGTACTATAATTTATTAAACATCGGTCTTTGAGATTGTTTCAGGTTTTCTTTGCTATTGTACATTACACACCATAACAACATTCACTTGAATTATTTCCTTAGAATCAGTGCATGCCCCCGAGTGGGATTTCTGAGTCAAAAAGGTTGAACATTTTTGTACTTTTCCTTTTAAGTACCACACTTACACGAAGTTTTTATTTATTTTTATTTTTTAACTTTATTTTTACTGTTGACACAATTGCAGACACCCCCATTTTCCCTGCCTTTGTCCACCTCCTCCCAGCCCCCTCCCCTGCTTCCCTCTGGCCGTCCCCACACTGCCATCTGTCTGTGGGTCACATACATGTTCTCTGTCTCATCCTTTCCCCTCCTTTCATCCAGGCCCCCTACCCCATTCCCTCTGACAGTTGTCGATCTGTCCATGTGTCCATGCATCTGGTTCTTTTTTGTTCCCCAGTGCATTGGGTTCATTGGATACCACATATAAGTGAGATCACAGAAGACTTTTTTTTAAGATTTTATTTATTTATTTTTAGAGAGGGAACGGAGAGGGAGAGAGAGAGAAACATCAATGTGCGGTTGCCGGGGGTCATGGCCTGCAACCTAGGCATGTGCCCTGACTGGGAATCGAACCTGCGATGCCTGGTTCGCAGCCCGCGCTCAATCCACTGAGCTACGCCAGCCAGGGCCACAGAAGACTTTTTAAGGAAATATTTTCAGGGCCAGCTGGTATCCTTCTTGAAGATTTAAAATTTATTTAAGCAAATTACCTGCAAGAATCTCTGCTAGATTTTTTTAACCTTTCTACCTACCCCAGCTCTCGGAATCTACTTCCTTCTCAGGATTCTTTCAAACCTCCTTGGGTCAAAGTCTATCTCTAATCCAAACATGGGGGTCTTGGCCAGTCTGCAGCTAGATGAGTTCCAGACAAGGAAAAGCCAGATTTTCTGGTAGCTTATGTAAAAGCTGAGGGGTACCTGCTCTTGGTTACATGAACAAAGATTTTCCAATCAAATGGGGAAGAAATACATAGTTAGCTGTTCAGTTCCTGCAATTAGCCATTCAGTGTCCATGCGTGGAAGCTTAGGAGTAGGGTTTTGGTTGAATTTGATGTACTGGCTCAATGGACCAGAGATCTTTACCTTAATCATGCTGAGATTTGGTGTGTTCATTGAGAACATGTGACACCCTATGATCACAGCAATTGTTCTCTCTTTTTCTCCAGATGTTTGTTGTTGTATAGTCATTGCCTAAGAGCAGGAAGGTAATTTACGGTTGGTGCATTGACATAAATTAGCATTCACAAATTTGAAACTCCAATTAAATCAATAAGGCATTGTTATGCTGTAATGAACAGGAACGATGGGGGAAAGGGGAGTATTTTAATAAATGATGCAAGTAACCACATTGCAACACTTAGAATTTTTTATAGTAACATTGGACCAATAAACATGATTGCTATCAGAAAATGCAAAAAATCAAAAGAGCAATTGTTGAGCAAAAATGGAACCACTCCATCATTTTAGCACTATGTCCAAGTATGAATTACCTTACCATTACAGAACTGTAATTTATAAAATTATAAGCAAAACATTAACAAAGAAAGATGCATTTAGAAGACACTAAATTATATCTCAGATATTAAAGTGGTATTGCACCATCACAGCAAAACAGCATATAGAATACTAGGGCTAAGACCAGGTCCATATTTATTTGATAAATTGAGACTATTTTAGTCCACACTCTACATTAAATGGTAGTGTAGGTAATTAGTCTAATGTGTTGTCATATTTTACAAAATAAACTGGAAAATATGATCATAACACATTGGAAATGTTTTTTAAAACCTCATCGGGGAAGGGTTGTCAAGGAACATGTATAAAGGACCCAAGAACAAAGACAATGGGTGGGGGGAGAATTGAATGTGGGAGGTGGGGTGGATGGGGCAGGAGGAGAATAATGGGGGAAATAGGGACAACTGTAATTGAACAACAATTAAAAAATCTAACAATGTAAAAAAAAAGAATTTCAAGGTGTTTTTGTGTGTACTTTGATGAGAGCTTCAGACAAACTTGTCTGACCAACTCTCATCTTTCTAACTGCTTAGGTAAACATGATAAAGGAGGGTATTTACTGACCGTTTCCCTTTCCACCATGGATGGGGATGAGAAATCTGCTGACACTCTGAAGGCAACTGTGTATGAAGTCAGTGACTGAGGAATGCAGGATTTCCTAGATATTTGCATTAGAAGACATTACGCTTTGGGACACATTTTTGTCTTTTGACCTAAAATTGTTACCAGTTTTAAGTTTATGCAAATTGACTTATGACTCTGTTTGGAAGCTTTCGTAGCCCCAAATTTTGTATCGCTCCACTCCCCTTTGCCAATTTGTAATAACAGACACTGCCCTTACAAGTGACAATAGATTTTTAAAATATTTATACTAATCTAGTGTCAGTCCTTTTGTTTTTACCACTATGTGAAGTGCTTGGGTATCCACCTGCCTTTTCTATCTAGGTACGTATGTATTTATATATCTATGTATGTTTCTATTCTATCCATCTATGTATCTATCTATCCATCTCTAAATGTGTTAGTTCACTAAGCCTGCCATAAAAAAAATACCATAAATTGTAGAGTGAATATTTGTGTGCCCCAAAATTCATATGTTCAATCTTCATCCCCAGTGTGATAGTATTTGAGGGTGGGGACTTTTGGGAGTTTATTAGTACATGAATGGCGTAAGTGCCTTTATATAAGAGACACAAAGAGCTCTTGAGCCTCCTTCTGCTGAGGACACAGAAAAAAAAAAAACATGACTGTCTGTGAACTAGGAAGGGAGCCCTTAGCAGACAAGGAATCTAACAGCACCTTGACCTTGGGTTTTTAGCCTCCAGGATGGTAAGAAAGAAACTTATGCTTTTTATAAACCACCTAGTCTATGGTATTTTTGTTATAGCAGTCCAAATGGACTAATACACCACAGAATAGGTAGCTTAAATGACAGAAGTTTATTTTCTCATAGTTCTGGAAGTTAGAAGTCCAAGATCAAGGTGATAAGATCAAGTTTAGTTTCTCCTGAGGCCGTTCTTCTTGGTTTGCAGATGGCCACCTTCTCCCTGTGTCCTTACATGGCTTTTCAAGTCTCTGTATGTGCATTTCTGATGTCCATTTGCATGTCCAAATTTCAACTTCTTATAAGGACACCAGGCATACTTGATTAAGGCCCACTATTACGGTTTCATTTGAAGTCAAACACATCTTGGAAGAGGGTATATTCAAATATGATCACATTCTGAGGTACTGAGTATTAGAGCTTCAACATATGAATTTTGGAGAGAAATAATTCAGTCCATACCACTAGAGCATGTACCCTTTACTGACCCGCAGCATACTAGCTTTCTGAGGATGTCCCTCTCATAAAGAGAAAAAAAACTGTATAACATCTCAACAAGGCATAGCTAAGAAACCAAGTAAGCAGTGGGTTAGAGAAGATAGAGAACCCTCATCAAAGTGTTTATCTTTTACCTCAAGAAAGTTGGTATTAGTTATAAATGAACCCAATACAGGTCTAAGCAGAGGAAGATAATGCAAAAAGGGCAGCAAATTCTAAAGAATTGAATCATTTCAGCTTATCCATACTATTTATCACTATTTTAGTTGAATGTTTAGTAAAACTAAAGCTATGAAATAAATAGTATAGACACTGTTACATTAATACTATAGATAATTAATCTAATCTCAACTTTCCCAATGATAAAACTACAGAGAACTACATTTTTACAAGTCCAAGCAATTAGAAATATGTATTCCTAATTAGAATCAGTATAAGAATAATGATGTGATAAACTATGCAGAAATATGAATTTGACAACACATTCGATAAACATGTTGCCTTAGTTAAAAACTAATAACTTTGCAATCTTAATATGTTTTTTCCTTTAAAGCCCATTGTAAAATATGTTTCTAAGAAGATTGCTTGTGTTTGCTACTTTTTCTTTGTGGGTGAAGTGGCCAGAGGGCAGAGACCTCTGAACCACAGGGTATTTACAATAGACACATGGAACTTCCAAGATGGAAAGGACCTTTATATCCTTGGAGGAGGTGAGTGTGGCTTCCATTCACTCCTCCACCATCTTGCCTCTTGTCCTTTTACTTAAAATAATATTTTCCAAAGGAGCAAGAGCATAAGATGAGTAGGATCTAAGACAGTATTTTAATTCACCAAAATTTTGCCTTATGACTACTCTTCCAACCCCCATTCTAATAACAGAACACTTACTCTAGTCAGGTTTGTGAAATGTATGAAAAATATTATGTGTTTCAAAATAATAAAATCATAGGCCTAAAAGGCTCAAATCCCAAAATATTGAAAATGGATATAAAATAAATCCAGCAGTAAGACTAAGTACAAATACTGAGCACCATTCTTAACCTTAATATTTTCATATTATCAGAGTACTAGTACTCACTTTCTTTTTTAATCATTTATTATGGTTCTATTACAGTTGTCCCATTTTTTCCCCTTTGCTCTCCTGTGTCCAGCATGCCCCGCCTTCACTCCTGCAGTCAGTCCCATACTGTGGTCCATGGATCATTGGGTCATTTGTACATGTTCTTTGTCTGGTCCCTTCCCCTTCTTTCCACCATTATCCCCCTCTTGCCCTCCCCTGTGGTCACTGTCAGTCTGTTCCATGTTTCCGTGCATCTAGTTCTATTTTGTTTGTGCTTTGCTGTTAAGAATGAGTAAAGGAATTTGATAAAACATTGATATCACAGTGAAGGGTATCAAGATAATTTTGTAAGCAATGTTCATGATGTTCCCTTAGGGGATGTAATCATCAATACAATGCAGGAACTACTCATTCCATGGGTGTGAATTTGTAAGAATTTGGGTTGAAATGAGTCACATACTAGGGTTTCATATTTTCACAAACCAACCATAATAAACATTCTGTGGTTAGATCTTTGTGTTCTGACTCAAGATGGATGTGACTTTTGAAGTTGAAGAGGAGCAGGCGAGTAGGAGTTGCTATTATAAATTAATAAGCACAAATGTAGAAGTTACTTATTATGAGGAAATATAATTATCAAATCCAAAACTATGGGCTTGACTCTGGAAAACACTTGACTATGGAAAATATGAATGACAATTTATAACAAGCTGTTCTTCCTTTCAGCTTTTTCTAGTTATAACAAAACATGTTTCTCAGATTATTTGAAAATATCGACCTAAATTGACCTTGTTTCCCATAATCTTATATACTGAAGGCACAGAGCCAGCAGCCAAATGGGAAGAAGTCGATGCAACCAATCTCTGTAACATATGGCCTAAGTCAAGCTTGTTTTCCTATTTGTACAGTATTTTATTTACCTAATATCCCAGCTAAATGCACATTGCTTGATGAATCTAAACATCATGTAGCCTTTGGTAGTAAAAAATTAAGTCATAATTAAACCAGCAAAGGCTTCATTGTTTTCTCTGAACAATAATATAGTATGTATGTGTGCATATGTGTGAGACAGAAAAAGAGACAGAGACAGAGACTAATTTAGAGTTTAGAATATTCTAAAGAACAAACTCAGAATATATGTGTAGAGGCGCCATAATCTACAAACCTTTTCAGATTATACTTTGAGTCACTTTTCCCATGTGCATTCACAAAATACTACATTCAGCCATTTTCTAGATTGATACAGACTGTTAATGCAAAACATGCAGTGTACCTGGAATTTCAATGAATATTTCTAGAAAGTAAATAACAAGTATTCATTTAACACTGTTGAAGAGGTCTTTTTTTTTAAAACAGTTTGTGTGTTAACCAGCCCCACTTTAGGGCTATGTGGGATGGCACTTTCAAGTTTCCTCAGAGGTGCAATAGGGGTTCATAGATAAGCTTCTTAGGATGCACTCCTCAGTACAGTGGCTATTTTTCCTGTGTGGCTATTTACATTTAAATTTTCATAAATTAAAATGGAATCAAATGAAAAAGTCACCTCCTCAGTTGCACTGGTCTCATTTCAGGGGCTCCAAAGTCACATACAGGTAGTGAGTACCATACTGGGAAGTAACAGACATCGATCATCTTCACTACAGAAAATTCCATTAGATAGGGCTGTTCCAGAGTATAAGGACTTACAAGTTAGTTTGTAGTAAAATAGTTTACTAGAGTATCTTCAGTTCAACATATTCAATACTAAATTGACCATTAATCAATTAAGGGGATCTAGCTCTTTTATTCTCTATATCTGGTAGTTGTGTAATTCAATTGTTTAAATTGTGTCAGGTGCTCTTCTCAGGTATTGGGAGTACAGAGAGATAACAAAGTTCCAACCCTCAAAGGTCTCTGTTGAACAAGGATCACGGCCATGTGTATACCACTTTGTTCCCTGCTAAGATGGCCAAAGTCCTGGAGTCCACTTTGCATTGGTTTGATTTCCATTCCCACTGCCACTGATTCAGTTGTACCCTAACTCCTCTCTCATTTACAATATCTTAAGAGGTTCTTAACTAACTTTCTTACTTCACTATCTCAAGAGGTTCTTAACTAACTTTCTTACTTCTAGGCCCTTCTCTTCCATGTGACCCTTGCCACTACTGCCAAAAAATAAGCTATCAAAATCCAAAATAAAAATGGTGGGTTTTCAGAAAGGAAAATTGGAAAAGTAGACTGGATTAAGCAAAACAGCATCCAGACAGCAGGATTCTCTTGTCTCCATGATCATAAAGCTGACATACAATAAACACTGAACAGTGAATGCAGACCAGCATGTTCTACCATTGTTCTATCAATGTATCATCAATATCATTCAAACTAGGAGAAAATAACCAGCTCTATGCTTTTATCATCACCACCACCATCACCATCATCAACATCACCACCACTACCACCATCATTACCACTACCACCCTAAAGAGTGTGGAATCTAGTACAAAAGTTTCAAAAATTAATAGTTACTGCCAGAGTGTACAACTGCATTTAATGGGGGAACTATGGCTTAATAGTGTACTTAATAATTAAAAATTAAGCATTCACCACAGGCTCACTGAAATAAATTACACCTAACTCACATATCGTTCTAAAAATTAGGCTGACATATTTCCCAAAGAAAATATAAAGCTCAAAGCCCCAGTACATTTGTTTCTAAATTAAATTCCAACAAGATGAGCATATTCCCTGCATGACACTTGAAAGCACAGTGGGTAAAACCTGAACACTGCATTATTGGGATTCAAAGATTAGTTCAGCTATATAGGGAATGGAATCACATGTAATGAAGGCACAGTGCTGTCCTATACGACCTGCTGGGTGGGATGACAGGGTTGAGAAAGTGCTTGCAGATCATTGGTTTTGCATATAACTTGGAAAAGATTCTGATTAAAAGGAATTTTCACTGTCGACATTGGGAGAAAATGGGGTTCTCTGCCTGCTGTTATTTTGCAATTCCAACTGATAAACTCATCTTAATCATTCTTGTATGAACTCCACATATTTTCAGTCATCCTTGTATTTGCTCTGGCATAATTTTGTGTTTCTTGTAGCCATTTAAAAAAAATCCTTCAATTTAATAGAAACTGTACACTGTGGCCAGTATTAAAGTTTTTCTGTGTGCGTGTGACAGGACAGTTATTGAAGTTTGGATTCATTTTTTGCTATTGTAAGTAATACAAGTTGAAAGGTCCCCCCAAACTAATACAAGTTCAAGTCATTCACAGTACTTTGTTATCTGAATTCGAGTTTCATCTGTCATCCTTAATAGCATGTGGTCTATCTAAATGACAACCATATTATCAAGTCACTTTGCAATATATAATCACATGATACCCTCATCTATCTTTGATCTTTTCCTGTCATAGCTCTGAAATATTGAACATCATCTGCTGACAATAAATGCTGAGGATTTACTTTGAAGAAACTGTTCCTATAATTCATAAGCTGTGACATGTTTTCCTGTGAAATAGACCTTAAATTGGAGGTCTCTGAAGGAAAGTCTGCATAGCCCTGAAAATACAAAAGATGATCTGTAAAGATGGAGCAAGACATTGCGGTTTCCATTTTGATTTTCATTAAGCAGTGAGGACAGCATGATGTGTAACTAGTACTAAAGATACGATCCTTGGTGATGTCCCACCAGCCAGGTGTTTGATGTATGGCAAAGGGAAAGTGGGATTTCACAGCTGAGCAAGAGGCTGGCCAGGGGCACCCACGGTTTCTCACAACCTCTCCCCTCATTGTGACATCACCTATGTCTGCCCAATTGAGTGGATTAATGGGCTATGTTATTTATTTTTAATTCAACTAGCTCTTACTGGACAACATGACACAACCTCAGACTGTAGACCAGTAAACACAACAAAAGAGAGGAGCTGATGCTTCTCTTACTTGTAGGAACTCTCTGTCACCTTCATAAGAGGTAAAAATATTGCCAAGGTTGTCAAATTAGATATATGAATCATATGGCTGCGCATGAAATTAATACTATATTTCTAAAAGTGGCTATATAATTAATCAACATAATCCATTAAGTCAAAATCTTGTGTTTTTTTAATTTTAATCTCATCATTTAATTTCTATCATATGTGCATAGTTTAGTTCATGTCTATAGCTCATAATTCAACTTATGCATGATAAAAGCATGCTCATTATTTACCTGATAGAGTGTGTAAATAAAAGATTTCAGGCGACTGCCTTAAAGGAAAAAAAAACTTTAAAAGGTACAATAAAAAATCCTCTCAAAATATGCATTCACGAAGTTAAATTTTTACAATCTTCATTTTTTATTTCTTACACACTAGATCTATGGTCTATAAACCTACCATTTACATAATTTAAACACTACTTGTACTACACTTTTAATTTAACCAAATTATCCACACATTTGAAGCTAATCAGTTAGACATAAAAGTAACAGATAAGACAGGCCACATGAATGTGCAGAATAATTCATCTTTTGTGATTTTTTTAGCCCCACTCACTGGTGAGATATAGTAGCATGTATATACAAATGGTTAATATGTATAATATACATATATTAATATCATTCCTACAATTATTAAGACTACCTGCCACAGTAGTTGTTACAAGTATTAAAAAGTTATTGGGGGTAACTATAAAGTAGTCTCTAAACAATGAAATTCCTTTTGCCCAGAAACTTAAAACAAAGCCAGTATGACCTTTCATAGCAAATGAGCAGAATTAATTACTACTCATACAACAACTGTTCTTGTTGGGATTTCAGCTGCCTACTTGTGGTCCATGGAGAGGTGAGGTTATAGTGATCTTAGCTGGCTGGCAGTTGTCAACAGGCAAAGGTCTATGAAAAGCAGCAGCAGATTGAGACAGATGCAAAATAGAGAGGGAAAGGCTGTATCCTCCCTCAAGTAGAATGGCAGAGTTCAAATAGCATCAGACAGCCCTGGGGTGGAAACTTGCCTCCTCCAATTAATAGCACTAAGTTTTGGAAAAGATAATAAAGCTCTTTAATTCAAAGTTTCCTGATATTTAATATGGATATTATACTATCTACCTATAATGTGGTTGCTGTAAGGATTAAATAAGAAGGAACATGTAAAACACTTAGCATAATATCTGACTATATTAAGCACTAAGTATCATTTAAGTTATTTTAGAATATAAAAGATAAGGTGAATGTTTTAGCTATTAACATCATTAACTTGTCTATAGAATATATTTTTAATTATACTACCACCAGTGTCCCCAATATTACATAAATAAACCACAAAGGTAAAAACCCATTATTTTTATAGTTAGTACATTTGTTTGTAAGACCATATACATTTTAATGTATTATCATTAAAATATATAGTCAGGTATGTACTGAAAAGCAAGAACACCAAACGAGACTTTACTGGGCTACTTCCAACAGCACATCAAGTGGTTCAACAGATGTAATTACTGCCAAGCCTTGCCAAGAATTTCAAACGTGCCCATTAATTCAGCAATTCCCAATCTGTCCATCAGTCAGTCATACTTAAAAAATATGCCTGTCACCATGTAGGTGAAGAAATCTATTGATAATTACACAATAAAATCCTTTCACCCCTTTGAATATTTAAGTGTATACTCCAAACTTTTCTTCTTAAGAAACATCACATTAGCTGAATAAACTTTGTCTCAGAATCAGATACAAACATACTGGAAAGAGTGGTCATTTCACAAATGATATACAAATATATATATTTGTATATATATACATATATATACATGTGTATATATATATATATTTTTTACAAAACAACTGTGTGTATTAAGGAGGATGAGTGAGATATAAAAAGCTATGTATGGCCTGGTCTCCTCCTGAGAAAGCAAGAGCATATGCTTGCCTCTCTCTCTCTCTCTCTCTCTCTCTCTCTCTCTCTCTCTCTCTCTCTCTCTCTCTCCCTCTCTCGATATAACTATATATATATATAGTTAAGTTGAGGCATTAGTATGAATACACCAAAATCTAATTTAGATGGAAAAAGGGAGAGGGTAGATGAACACATCTCTTAAAAAAATGAAAAGAAATAAAAAGGAGGAAATGAAGTAGGAGAAAGGAAGTAAGTAATTATAAAATCGAAGTAACAATAACAATACATAACACTTCTAAATCTCACAAGAAACATTTAGTAAGTCTGCCTTCTTAGTGCCCATGGATGACCGGAATTAATCTTTCACTTCTATGAAAAGACTTATGAGTTACTATTTATAGTATCAGAGAGGTTCATAAATGGATTTTATCATTCTGTTGGCTAATTAAAACTACAATTAGCAGTTATGGGATATTACTTAGAAAAATTATAATATATAAGTTTAATATATATAGGAATCACAGTTATTGAACACTTAGTATGTGCCAGAGAAAGGTTCAAAGCACATTGTACATTTGACAAGTACCAGAAACAATTCATCTAGTTCTTATAACAACACTATGTGGTAGGTACTATATTAAGTCATGTATCATAGAGAAAACATGGACTCAACACAATTAAGGAATTTTCCCAGGTTCACACAGCCAGTAAAGAATTAAACCGAAGGCCTGGCTGGTGTGGCTCAGTGGACTGAGCACAGTCCTGAAGAGCAAAGGGTCACCAGTTTGATTCCCAGTCAGGGCACATGCCTGGGTTGCGGGCCAAGTCCCCAGCAGGGGACATGATAGAGGTAACCATACATGGATATTTCTCTCCCTCTATTTTTCTCCCTCCCCCCACCTGTCTAAAAATAGAAAATAACCAGAGACATTGAAATAATGAACAAACTGACAGTAACCAGAGAGGAGGGGGGAGGGGGATAATAGGGGAAAGGCCACCAAGGAATATGTATAAAGGACACATGGACAAAGCCGAAGGGGAAGGTTCAAGGGTGGGAGAAAGAGTGGTGGGGTGGGTGGGTGGGTGGGGTGGTGGGGGCTTGGTGGGGTGACAATGGAGACAACTATACTTGAACAATACAATAATAAAAAATAAAATAAATAATAAATGAAATCTTTTTAAAAAGAAAAAAAATGTCCTACTTTAAAACCAAGGAAAAAGAGTCATTGTAGATAAACAATTAAAATAAATTTACTGAAATTCCCTCCCCTCTCCCCTCTGGACACTGTCAGGGGAGGGAATTTCAGGGAAAAAGGGGAAGGGTTTACAGGAACAAGTATAAGGGCACATGGACAAAAACTAGGGGTGGGTGGAAATGGGAGGGAGGTGAGGAGGGCTGGGTGGGTAGGCTCGGATGGGAGTAAAAGATAGTAAATTGTACTTGAACAATAATTTAAAAAATTAAAACATATTTTCTCTCAAATAAATAAATAAATAAATAAATAAATAAATTTACTGGTTGAAAAAGCCACTAAATTTTTTAAACAAAATAATGTTAAGTGAAGTTAAGGTTTACATTAAATTTTGATTGATCAAGGAGAAGTTCTACTAATTTTCTTTCCAAATGGCCATTCAATGCACCATAGACAGTAAAAAATACATATTCTATATTTGCTAGTTTGTTCTGAATCCAGATTGTTCATTTGAATACATTTTCAAAGGAAGTAAAACATGGCACACACATATAGAGCAGGAAGACGTTTCAAAAATAAGATTACATATTCTGCAGTAACGGCTAAATAATACTTAGTTATCTTTAACAAGTTTTAGATTTCCAGGAGCATGTCAATACTTAGAAAAGTTTTAGAATCGTTCAATTATGACTCAATATTCATGTCCAAAATTTAGCAAGATTTGGAGGAGCAAAGCTGACCTTAAAATAAAAGTAATGCAACTTAATAGGCTTGGGGGTTTTTAACTTAAAAAATTGAATTAAATTCTTTGAATTGACTCTTCATGACATGTATGGTATTCTCAAACAAAAGAGGATGTAAAATTTAAACAAATGAATCTATTTTGCATAAATGTGTATGTTTTAATGTTATAAATGACTGATAGGCTAGCTATTTTTGACATGCAAGCCCTGAATCAGTTCTACAATATAATTTAGTATGAGATTCTCTGTGTTGTCTACCGGCTGCTAAATCCCAACATACAACCACTGTTAAGCTCAGACTCATTCACTTAAGGATGAAAGGTTAAGTATGCACCGGAACACCACCCAGGATCTACTTATTAGGGCTGGCAGTGCAGCAAAGGTAGCAAAGACTTATAGCCAAAAAATGCCTGATGCTTTTGGCCAATCTACAGACTTTCACTTCCAAGGCTGAAAATCTGGCATGACGAATCCATTTGGAAAAAACACAAGACATCACCTACGCCTGGCACAAAAAGCAGAGTCCATATTTTAAATCTGAAAACAAGCTTTTCCAAGTTTTATAAAAAAACATCAGCTTCAAAGGGATTATTATAAAACTACAGGCATCTGAAAGGTTTTCATGTACGCACAATTTCTCTGGTGTTAAGTTGCCAACAGGAGTAATATGTGTTTTCCTCATATTTCAGGACAGAAAACAGCAGAGGTCGAAGCTCAAAACAGAAAGTGGGATGAGCCCTTCATAGACAGATAGGTAGAGGGAACCATTCATCCTCATGCATTTACACAGGTTTCCTAGCCTCTCCCAACCTGGCATTGCACAATACAAAATGGCCTTGGAAACTGCGTTTTGAATTCAGGAGCCTCCAGAGCAAGTTTGGAAAAGACACGAGAGATTAGTTTGCATGTTCAATTAAATACTCAATTCATATCTGTTTATTTCATGCAGTGTACATAGTTCAGATGTATTTTCTTTCTTTTTGTTTAATAATTGCATTTATTTATTTATTTTTAGAGTGGCAAGGGAGGGAAGAAGAGAAACATCCATGTGTGGTTGCCTCTTGTGCATCCCCCACTGGGGACCTGGCCCACAACCCAGGCCTGTGCCCTGACTGGGAATCAAACAGGCAGTCCTTTGGTTCACAGGCCAGCACTCAATCCCCTGAGCCACACCAGCCAGGGTCAGGCATATTTTTTAAAGTGTGCAAAGTGTAAATTTTTGTAGAAACTCAGATGAGAAGGAACATTTCTTGGGGGTCACTTAGCTAGGACTATGCAGGAGGTGGAGGATGATATAAGATACAAAGGCCCCCATGTAGCCTAAGAAGAGGAAAAGGACACAGACATCTGAACCCTGGGATGCTGAGGAAGCTGACAGCACCACAGCTGTGTTCAGTTTTCCCTTCTCTGTCACTGACCAAAGGGGTCTAATTTGTACTCATTCATTGAATTCAGCATTTAGTACAGGGTCCCGCACAAATAATGCCCCCCCTTTTATTACAAAATCATAGGCATGTAATTCTATAACATAACAATACCACACTCCAGTGTACCACATGGCATTTTAGGTGAAATGTTCAAATTAAAGTTATAAATTATGACACCTGTATTATGACCCTACCAACCACATTTCAGCAGCCCTTATTTCTGCCGGACCCTGTGTGCACATAAAGATGAAAGAGATACCCCATTCTTAAGCAGTGCTCTACCACAGAAGAGACCAAAAATAAAGTCACTAATTATTGTAAAAAAATATCTTTGACCTGATAATAAATTACACTAAGGTGGCCTATTTTATTATTTTCCATTTCATTCCAAAGGTCACTCTTATTTATTTGTTTATTCATTTTACCCATTACATCTATGTAGAGCATATGGTTCTGAAAAGTTAAATTCATAAAACATACTTGTTATGTAATTGTTTGTATAAACCAACAAGTTTGTTAATCAAATGTAAAGTAATTATTTAGAATTCTATTACTAATAGTCTGTAAATAATGAAATAAAGAATTCTTATTCTTCCTTTTACCAAGTAAAAATTTTAAATAGTTCCAAACACTGTTTTCTCAGTAATATGTTTTCTTTTTGTTGTTCAGTTTGTTTTCCAATTGTGAAGCATATTTTCAATTTGGCAATAAACAGAATAAATACTGCACAGTCTGTTATTTGATTGGAAAGAAAAATAAAGGGTATTTTGCTTTTGAATACAAAAGGTGTGTACCTTGCTTCAAATGAAAATAGGCCATTATTATCATAAAATATCATGGCCTAAAAGGATTTCATGGCACAGTGCTCCGTGGGAATATACCATCTAAAAACGTATTAATCTTTTGAAATGTGAACACCTGCACCTTTGTATTTTTCTTTAAAATATGGGTTTCATTTCTACCATATATCATGTTGATTATCTTTAAAAAAATATTAACAGCTTGCATCCTCATATTGATGCCCAGTTACAAATTCCAAATGTTTTGTCACATTTCTTTGTAAGCAATGCCATCTGCCAGAGGTGGCATTTCATGGCTGTTTACCCTGACTCCCTGCAAGAATTCATCTGCCACTATCTAATGCTGCCTGAATAAAGGGGATTAAGACTCTGATGCAACAGAGACTATTGATAATTTGGTATAATTGGGAAGAAATGAAGATAAATGAGGTTGAGGATGGAGAGGCAATTAGTTGAGCTGCCTGTACAGCTGTGTTCTCGGCCTAGTTCCCCTGGCCTTTTCTTC
The DNA here is from genome assembly GCA_004024845.1 of Tonatia bakeri. Taxonomy (NCBI): domain Eukaryota; kingdom Metazoa; phylum Chordata; class Mammalia; order Chiroptera; family Phyllostomidae; genus Tonatia; species Tonatia bakeri. The sequence continues at coordinate 86,315 of PVIA01004197.1, forward strand.
GGTGAGGTATGTGCAAATTAGCCATAATGACAAACACACACTTCCCAAAGCGCTTGTACTTCATAAAACTTGAGAATTCACTTTTTACTCCTGATAACTGAGTTAGTTGTTTGGTAAAGTTGTTTTAACATGGTCTCCAAGTGTCTTCATCACATAGGACTACTGCACCTGGAATAATCAGGAATAATCCCCTCCCCCCACACACACCATTTCCAGGCTTCCAGTTGATGTCAGTCTACTATTTACAACCTGAGAAGACTGACGATCCAAAACCAATTTTACCTTCATTATGGCCCAGTGCTTATGGCAGTTTGGCAGTGTTGTCCTTTTAGTGTGATGAGAAGCCAAGAGAACTCTTTAGAGTCAATGAAAAGAAGCTTTGATTTTAATTTTAGAAAAATAGTTTTCAAAGAGCATTCTTTTTGATAATTTTCAATAAAAAGGCAGGGCCGGCTTTACAAACAAGCTCTAAGGGATTGTTAGAGATTGGCAAAACCAGTATTTTCAAGGATAAAATTTACATATTTATATAAGGTCCTTATTGTCATTATTATTGTGCTTCCTAAATGGAAATGGCAACTCAGTAAACCTTTAACCACTAAAATGTTTAGGCATTAATTAACTTAATTCTCAGACTCCCCTTTGTACCACAGAAACATTATGCTGGGTATGTAGTTGTGGATGCTACCACAGGAACTCAATATTTTGAGATTCAGTCTTTCCATTAGTAGCTTTTTTCTTCTTTTTTTTAAGATTTTATTTATTTACTTTTAGAGAGACAAGGGAGGGAGAAAGAGAGAGAGAGAAACATCAATGTGTGGTTGCTGGGGGACATGGCCTGCAACCTAGGCATGTGCCCTGACTGGGAATCGAACCTGCGACGCCTGGTTCGCAGCCCACGCTCAATCCACTGAGCTACACCAGCCAGGGCAGCTTTTTTTTCTATTTTGTCATTGAAAATATTTTTATTACACCTTGTGTTTAGCAAAAATAATATCGTGTATCTCCCTTTTGTTACTCCTTGTGAGAAAACAATAAATCTACACTAATCCATCGAGAATATGTAACTATAGTAATAAAGTGGCTGATGATGTATAAAAATGATATAGCAAGAAGATAAACACTTTCTTCAGTGTTTGATTTTTTCACTCACAGAAGAAACTAGGCTACAATTAATTATTTCAAAACGGTGTACTAATAACAAATGTTTATCAATTCAGACACATATATCCAGTAGGATGACTCTTTATGGTTGCATCCTCATTTCCTGAAAATCACCAAATTACAGTTTTATTAATTTTTATGTCAGTTGTCCAATATGGTACCATTAGGCACAGGTTGCTATATACATTATTTAAATAAATAAAACTGAAAATTCAATTCCTAAAGCATACTAACTGCATTTCAAGTGATACGTAGTCACTTGTGAAAAAATAGTCACATGGAAAAGCATTTCTATCATCATGGAAAGTTCTATTAGTCATTGCTGGTCTAGATTTCAGATACTATCTCCCCATTAATACAAATTAGTATGACTGAACTGTGTGAAAACTAGACATTTAAGAGAAAATAAATCAACTAGATACTAAGTCTTTCATTTACAAACTGGTTGATTCAGAATTCCTTTAACTTCCTCAGTAGGTGGGAAAGATGCCCCAGTTTCAGCAGCCTCAGTTAACAAAAAATAGAAACCCATTATGGTGTGTTTACAAAACACCAATGTCTTTTTAAAACTTTGGAAAACTTTAACAAAGGTTATTATTTAGGTAAATTACTACCATTTTACCCACTTTTCCACGTAGCTAAATTGAGTGGCCAAAATATGGAGTGTGACAATCAGAAACTATCAGAAAGAAGTCTTAGATTATCAATTAGGTTATTATTTTTCTGTTGCAACAGGGTGCAACCAAGAGGGGTGCCCCAAATAGGGATTTGAAATGGGGTCCAGAACTCAAGGTGTTCAGGAAATACTAGGATGTCCTCGCTCCCCACCCCCCACAGGTGTGGGTTGGGGGAAGGGACAAATGCAGCAGGGCCATTGAGAGCTGTTTTGCATAGCAACAGCTTTGCAGCTAACCTCTGGCATAGTCATTTAACATATCTATAACCTTTAACTGGTTGCATAGATATATTAAATAGCTGTGGCCATGCTCTGAGCCAGGGGAATGGAAGTAACTTCCCCACTAAGACATAACTGGGGAGCAGGTCCCCGGAGTTACAGTGCCTGCGTGGGAGCTTGGAGAAGATTGGCTCCATGATATGGGTCCACACCTGACCAGAACCACGATGGCAGCCCAGTAAAGCTGGAAGGATATGGGAGTGCTGGCAATTGTAGCCAATTGTGGGAGGAGTTGGAAATGAGGCTGCAGAGGAAGGTTGGCACGGGGATTTAAACTGAGATACGGCAGCCATTGAAGGGAGAACCACGTGGTTTTGGCAGAGTGGAGACTCTCACGGTCATTGTGCAGAGAGGACCACTCAGCTGTGGCAATAGAAAGGAGAGCCATGTGGCTGTGGACATGTAGAACCTCGAGGCTTTGCCAGAGTGGGGATCCCCACAACTTTAGAAGGGGGAACCACCACCCGGCTTTAGCAGAGATCCCGGTGACACAGCTGATGGTGCCGAGAACCGAGGGAGGCCTACCAGCCAAGACGGATTACTGGGAAGAACCGGGGGCTGCCTGAGCCATGGACTTCTATTTCTTTTTCTGAGATATGGTACCCCAGACTGGGCAAAGGGGGAAGGAAAGACTGTGTGTGTTTGTGGGTGTTTTAAGGGACTTTGGGATTTTGATGAAGACATTAAGTCACTACTTTAAGTCTATATAGCATTAAATAAACATTTCCTTTCCTTTTCACGAATCTCTGGCATTGAGAGATGTCTTTCCTATAAGGTGGCGGACATAAGGTACCTGGGGGGGGGTTCCTTTCAGGTAATAGTATATTGCCCCTTGCCACCCCCCCTTTTGTTCTGTAACATTATAACTGTGACAGCAAAGCAATAATATGCTACAATTTTCAGGGACTGTTTTGGAAATTAAATACTTTGCTTAGCTGGTCTGAAAATGCACACACAGACTTGACCTTATCACATTAACTCACTAGTTCAACATACTAGTTTATAATATGTGCCACCATATAACTATTAAAAAATCAGAGCTGATTAATATTTTCATCAGAAATAATTTATCACTGAGTTGTTTCTTTTAAAAGAATTGACTCCACATTTTATTTATTTATTTTTTAAAGATTTTATTTATTTATTTTTAAAGAGAGGGGAAGGGAGGGAGAAAGAGAAGAAGAGAAACATCAACGTGTGGTTGCCTCTTGCATGCCCCCTACTGGGGACCTGGCCTGCAGCCCAGGCATGTGTCCTGACTGGGAATTGAACCAGGGACCTTTTGGTTCACAGGCCAGTGCTCAATCCACTGAGTCACACCAGCCAGGGCTGACTCCACATTTTAAAGTCTGCTACTTTTCAATGGGGCCAATACACTGGGTTTATAATATAATTTAGAGACTAATATACAATATATAACATTTTGATCTGTAAGCAATTTCTCTGTAAACATGTTCTTAAGTATAAATTTTTTATTTTTAAGTTCTCCACATTTTAAAGTCTGCTACTTTTCAATGGGGCCAATACACTGGGTTTATAATATAATTTAGAGACTAATATATAATATATAACATTTTGATCTGTAAGCAATTTCTCTGTAAACATGTTCTTAAGTATAAATTTTTTATTTTTAAGTTACAAAGACCCTTAATTTGAGAAGTAAAGCACCGAGTTTTATTGTTAAATATTTTAATATCAATTATTATAATTACAGTTATGACTAAATGAATAGTACACTCATAGAATATTAACATTTTCCCACTCTTTCAAATGATGAAAAAATTCCCACTGAAAGACTACACATCCTCATTCTGTTTCATTGAGTTTCACTTCCCTTATGTAAATAATGGAGTTGAGCTGGATGATCTCAAGGGTGTATTCCAGCTCTGGTACTCAATGCTTCTGTTAAGTTTATTTTTAAATAAATATTTACCTCAAATTGACTTAACTAATATATATATATATAGAACCTTTCATACCAAAGAACCAAAATACATATTCTTTTCAAGTGCACATGGAACATTTTCAAACATAGACCACATATTAGGACAAAAAGCAAGACTCAGCAAATTCAAGAAAATTGAAATATCAAGCATTTTTTCAGACCACAAGAGCCTGAAACTAGAAACAAACCTCAAGGAAAAAAAAACCTCAAAAACACTCAAAATCATGAAGATTGAATAGCATACTATTAAACAATGAATGGGTCTAGAATGAAATTAGGGAAGAAATCAAAAAGTTTCTGTAAACAAATGAAAATGTACACACAAAAATCCAGAACTTATGGGACACAGTGAAGTCAGTCCTGAGAGGGAAGTTCATAGTGACACAGGCCTACCTGAAAAAGATAGAAACATTTCAAATAAACAGCCTAACCCTACACCTATAAGAACTCGAAGAACAACAACAAAGACAGCCCAGAGCAAGTAGAAGGAAGGCAATAACCAAGATCAGAGCAGAGTTAAATGATATAGAGACTAAAAAATGTAATACAAAGCATCAATGAATTTAGGAGTTGGTTCTTTGAAAACATAAAATCAACAAGCCTTTAACCAGAATCATCAGGAAAAAAAGAGAGAGGGCCCAAATAGAATAAAATCAGAAATGAAAGAGGAGAGTTACAACTGATAGCACAGAAATACAAAGGACTGTAAGAAATTAGTACAAACAACTATATAACAAAAAATTTGAAAACCTGGGTGAAATGGACAAATATGTAGAAGAATATAATTTTCCAAAATTGAATGGAGAAGAAGCAGAAAGCCTGAAGAGACTGATAACAGCTGATGAAATTGAAGCAATAATCAAAAAACTCCCAACACACAAAAGCCCTGGACCAGACAGTTTCACAGGAGAATTTTACAAAATATCTAAGGAAGAGCTAACTCCTATCCTTCTCAAACTATTCCCAAAAACTCAAGAAGAAGAAAGCCTCTCAAACTCTTTTTTTATGAGGCCAGCATCATCCCAATCCCAAAAACAGGTAAAGACACAACAAAGGAAGAAAATTATAGGTCAATATCGCTGATGAACACAGATGCTAAAATTCTCAACAAAATTTTGGCAAACAGCATCCAGCAATACACGAAAAAGATCATACACCACGAGCAAGTGGGATTCAACCCAGGGATGCAAGGTTGGTACAATATTCACAAATCACTAAATGTAACACATCACCTAAATAAAAGGAAAAACAAAAATCACATGATCATATAAATACACGAGGAAAAAGCATTTGATGAGGTACAGCACCCATTTAGGATAAAAATGCTCAGCAGAGTGGGAGTAGAGGGAGGATACCTCAACATAATAAAGGCCATAGATGAGAAACCTACAGCCAACATCATACTCAATGGGCAAAAACTAAAAGCTTTCCCATTAAGATCAGGAACAAGACAAGGATGTCTTCTTTCACCACTCCTATTCAACATAGTATTGGAAGTCCTAGCCAAAGTAATCAGACAAGAAAAAGAAATAAAGGGCATCTGAATTGGAAAAGAGAAAGTAAAACTGTCATGATTTGCAGATGATATGACATTGTATATAGAAAACCCTATAGTCTCCACTAAAAGACTACTCCACCTAATAAGTGAATTTGGCAAAACAGCAGGATACAAAGTCAGTGTAAAAAGTCGAATGCATTTTTGTACACCAACAATGAAATATCAGAAACAGAAATCAGGGAAAAAATCCCACTTACTATAGTAATAAGAAAAATAAAGTACCTAGGAATAAACCTAACTAAGGAGGTAAAAGACCTATACTCAGAAAACTACACAAGACTGAAGAAAAAAATTAAGGATAACACAAATAAGGGAAGCATATACCATGATCATGGATTAGAAGAATTAACATCATCAAAAAGGCCATACTACACAAAGCAATTTATAGATTCAAGGCAATCCCTATTAAAACACCAATGACATATTTCACAGATATAGAACAAACATTTCAAAAACATATATGGAACAAAAAATGACCCCAAATAGTTGCAACAATTTTGAGAAAGAATAAGAAAGTAGGAGGGATCACAATACCTGACATCAAACTGTATTACAAGGCCACTGTAATCACAACAGTCTCGCACTGACATAAGAACAGACACCTAGAACAATGGAACAGAATCAAGAGCCCAGAAATGAACCCAAGTCTCTATGGTTAATTAATATTCAAAAAAGGGGGCAGAAGCATAAAATGGAGTAAAAATAGCCTCTTCAATAAATGGTGTTGGGAGATCTGGATACCTACATACAAAAAAATGAAATTCGACTACCAACTTATACCATACATAAAAATAAAATCAGGATGGACAAAAGACTTAAATATAAGTCGTGACAACATAAAAGTCCTAGAGGAGAACATAGGCAGGAAAATTTCAGATATTCCATGCAGCAATATTTCCACAAATATGTCCCCTAAGGCAAGGGACATAAAGGAAAGAATAAAGAAATGGGACCATATCAAATTAAAAAGCTTCTGCACAGCTAAAGAAAACATCAGCAAAATGAAAAGGGAACCAACCATCTGGGAAAATATATTTGCCAATGATACCTTGGAGAAGGATTTTATCTCTAAAACATATAAAGATACTCACACGACTCCAATCCAGGAAGACAAACAATCCAATTAAAAAATGGGCAAAGGACCTGAACAGACACTTTTCCAAGGGCGACATAGAGAGGGCCCAGAGACATATGAAAGGATCCTCAATATCACTAGCCATCAGAGAGATGCAAATTAAAACCACAATGAAATGCCACTTTACACTAGTCAGAACGTCCATCATAAACAAATCAACAAACAACATGTACTGGTAAGGTTGTGGAGAAAATGGAACCCTAGTGCACTGTTGGTGGGAATGCAGACTGGTGCAGCCACTGTGGAAAACAGTATGAAATTTCCTAAAAAAACTAAAGGTGGGACTGCATTTTGTCTCGGCAATTCCACTGCTGGGATTATACACTAAGAATCCTGAAACCAATAAAAAAAAAAACCTGTGCACCCCAATGTTCAGAGCAGCATGATTTACAATAGCCAAGTGCAGGAAGCAACCTAAGTGCCCAGCAGTCAATGAGTGGATCAGAGAATAACTACAGAGCAGAAAGAAAGCAGGAGCTCCTACCTTTGCAACAGCATGGATGGAACTGGAGAGCATTATGCTGAGTGAAATAAGCCAGGAGGTTAAAGACAAATATCATAGGATCTCACCTTCAAGTGGAACCTAATCAACAAAACAAATAAGCAAGCAAAATAGAACCAGAGGCATGGAAATAAAGAACAAACTGATAGTAACCAGAGGGGAGGGAGGAGGCGGCCATTGGGGGAAAGAAAAGGAAGGGTAGTCAAGGAACATATATAAAGGACCCATGGACAAAGCCAAATGGGGGTAGGATTGAGGGTGGGAGATGGAGGGCATGGTGGGGGAGAGTGATGGGAGGAAAATGGAGACAACTGTACTTGAACAACAATAAAAAAATACAAAAAGAGTGAAAAAATATTTCCCTTAAAATAAGTAGTGTAAAAAAGCAATGAGAAGCAAAGCACAAAAATTCAAAGCATGCTTACCTTTTATGGGGAAGTATCAGGAAAAGGGATGCAAATGTTTGATAGTGTTTTAGCTCTTGAGTCGCATGGTGGGTTCACTGACATTTATGTTATTATAGTTTAATATTTACATATATGTTACATATGGGTTTTTATTCAAATATTTTTAAAAGATAGTAAAGGGAAAATACCCACAATGGGCTTGGTCTACTGCATTTGACTGTAAGAGCCAAATTATTTAACATTAGCATGTGCTACGTAAACATGTAGGGTGAGAATTCTCATAAGTGAATACTAATGGGAGAGGAGTAGATGAAGTGTCCTGACTGCCCAGAGTACATAAAACTAACTTGAAATGCCTATCACTTCCTTATGGGACAAAAATCTTTCATTTTCATCAGTTTTCAAATAAGACAAATCAGAATGCAGAAGAGAAACAGATTTGTAATTTGTCCAGGAACTCATTCCTAAGCCAGAAGCCATAAACACTGGATACTGAAAAAAAATTCTATTCACAATAATTTTACTTAAACTTTAAGTTCAACATCTAAACAAGTGGTCTTGATTTCTACTGAACACGAATCTAATCTTCTCTTTTGACCATTCAGCTCCAAAAGATCAAAACCAGCGATAAGTATACACCAATAAAAATCAATCCAAGATAAACACTCAACAGTGGAGCTTTCACAGTCAGTCTGCTTCTCTGGTACAACATTTGGACATTTGCGGTTTCTAAATTTTTAGTCACCACATATTTCCTGAACCGAGTCTCTAGTAAAGTACAATGAATTGTGACTCCCAAACATGTCAAATGAGAGATTGTAGCTAGGTAGGGTGAAATACTTTCTCTTTTGAGAGTCTGGAAAGGTGACTTCAAAACAAGAGAGACGGTGAAATAAAGAACAAACTGACAGTAACCAGAGGGGAGGGAGGAGGGGGATAATGGGGGAAAATAGAGTAAGTGTTTTCAAGGAACATGTGTAAAGGACATGTGGACAAAGCCAAAGGGGGATAGAATTGAGGGTGGAAAGTGGAAGATGGGTGGGGTGGGGGGAGTGGTGGGGAGAAAATGGAGACAACTCTACTTGAACAACACTAAAAAAAAGATATTTGTTAAAAAAACAAGAGTAATAAACAATGCCTTCTGAATGCACATGTAAAATTTAAACTGATCAATTTGGCTCTGAATGACAGAGCAAAGATAAGAGCAAAAGGTCAGGAGAATTATATAGTGAACAAAATTATCCAAAGATTATTCCTCTGTAACATTTTGGTGTCAAGGTCAATGAGCTAAAACTAGTTAAAGTGATATTACTAACTAATGCTTTTTCTGTAGTACAACACATGAATGTTAATAGACAAGTGAATGTGGAATACAGCTGATCTTATTATCATTCGCATACATACGATTAGGACCACTGAGAACCGCAGTGCTAGAAAATAATTATATTTATTTCCAGTGTCATTCAGTCTGTTTTATACTGAGAGTAGATATGACATACAGAGTCTTTGTCACTGTATCAAATGAAATTCAATTGTTATGTCACTAAAACCAAGGAAACAATTCAATGCAAGTGAATATACATTAAGAATTTGGACTATGAGGCCATTACTGTTGACATTGATAATACATCTTTTTGAAAACACACTATTCCCACTTACTGTATTTTGCCATGTATAATGTGCACTTTTTGGCTAAATTTTTTAGGGAAAAATAAGGATGGAGATTATACATAGGTATAATGATTACATTCCATGGGTATAGTAATCCCATGTATAATGCACACAAAAACGTGGATGGGCATTATACACAGCCAAATCAAGTATTTCTCTCCTCAGCAATGTTATCTGCACCAACTAACTAGGTAGCACTGACTGCTCAGAAAAGACAACTGAGACACATTAGGAAATAAACTACAATATGTTGGTCAGTGTGATCACTATAACATTGTGCATACTCTAACCCTCCATATTATATATAAGAAGACAAATGACAAATTCTCATTTGTAGTTAGAGTCAATTATATTTCAGCTGGAAAGAACTTGGGAAGTGATCATTTTTTAGATGGGGGAAACTGAGATCACACAAATGAAGGTCAAGATCATACACACACTTAATGTTTGAACCATTAATTTGCTATTACAACTTGTTTCCCTTTACTAGTCAAAAAGATAGGTAGAGTGGCATATCTGCACTAACGGGTAGTGCACCACAGGGATCAAGCTTAGGTGGGGAACTGGGGAAGATTTCACAGGGGTATCAAGGAGGCACTGGTCCTCTGGGAGGAAAAAAAGTCCCCATTCTCAGAGTAAGTAAATAACTCTACTCCTGACTTTTGTTTTGACCATGAGAATTTACAAAGTATATTTCACATCCATAATCTAATTTTATTTTTACTTGAAACCATGACATAATGGGTATAAAACTACTTTGGAACAAAAAGTTCAATACAACCTATATTATATTATTGCAATTATAAAGAAAATTTTGGTAACCACTTTTACTCCCAAGTATATTTCCTAGAATTAGCTTAAGAATTAAGAAAAATGTGGTCATGAGTCTTACTTAATTCAAATAAACTATTCACATACACTATCCAAATTTATGAAATAATCATCACACATACTGAAAAAAGTGCTTAACATTTATAAAGTATTTTCACACTTGAAAGCATTTTCAGATACATTATTTCATTTTATTTGCACAACAGGGAAAGGACTTTGTCTTATTCAACTTAACATTAATGCCACAGAATAGGTAATCAATAAATGTTTATTGAATGAGTACAAGAATTCAGGAGGAGAAGAATGTATAGATGAGGTGGACGTATAAATAAATAAAAAGACAAGTAGTCTGTTATTTCATTTTAGGATATTTTTTGGCAATATATCTGTAGCTCATCTCTCCAAATTTATATTTTTAATGATCTTTTAGACAGCTAAGTGTGTGATCTGCCCTTATTTTTCTTTAGTATTATATTTTTAAGGTTGTTTTCCTTCTGACTGAAATTGCATTCCTATCTTTAGAACTATTCTAACTGTATAACTGAATTCAACTCAGATGCAGTGAGATTCTCTAAGTGCTTTCAGAAATGGGTGGCAAATGTAGATATGCCTATATTTATTCTTGTGTATCTTTTCCTTTGTCTACTTTACTTACCATTCTAATCTTTCATTCCTAGAATTTATTTTTTGAGCCTCTTTTATGTTAGATATCATGACTCTTTATAGATTTCAATGACCCCATTTCAACCAGTGACTTTTGCTCCACTGGTTTGGTCTATGTCATTCCAATCCCTTCTAGTTTTGTATCTACTGACCAATACCCACCAATACCCTCTTCAATTTATTCTGACACATGCTATCAAACTATCAGCATTGCATCAAAATATCTTATACTCTAGTGCTCTCAGTTGTTTGAGTTTTCTCACAAATCTCTATGACACCCTTATCACGTTTAAAACCTGATTTTTCTTGTATTAGTGCTCCCATCAGCTAAGATATAGCTCATCATTCAAACTGGAAGTGATCCAGAATAATTCACTGAAAAAAATTGCTGTGACTTACTTTGTGGTAAGTAATTTACCATTCCAGTGGTAAATTATAGCAAAAATTCAATGTTTTCCTTTCAAGTTGCTAAGTTGAAGCTTATTTCAGAATTTTTCACTAGCATTACTTTACCTTTAAGTATGTTTTCCTCTAAGCTGTTTAGAAGACAAAATAATGTTGCTTAGAAAATTTCCATGTATGTGTTTATTTGGGACTTTGCAGGAAAACACAATTCTTTTTTTTTTAATTGACAAAAGGACCTTTATGAAGAATGAGGACAGAGAGTGAGGAATCCAAGATGATGGCATAGGAAGACCATTGTCTTGCAGCCTGTCAAGGCTGGGCAGATTCACACAGGATTTGGGCAGATGGAAGAAAATTCATGAAGCTGTCAGAATGCCTGACATGCCTTTATTCCAGGGTGGGGATATCCACACACACCACAAGCACAAGCCACACTGCGGGAAGTCCCGACTCCCTTATATACTAAGTGCACACAAAGCCGGCAGGGTGCCAATACTGACCTTCAGTTATAGAACAGAGCTTCATTCTACATATGCGGACCCTGACTCAAGGTTATATGAACCCTGCTAGATTATGTTCACTGGGACATCTGGGTAAGGGAGCCTGACTGACCCCATTTTTCCTACATCCATTAACTCACCTCTTCTATGAACACATGGAATCTACATATATAGACAGAGCAGTTACATGTTAAGAGCAACTGAGGACTGACTGAATAGCTTCTGCACAATAAACACATGAGAGACCACACAGAAACAGATAAATGTAGATATGCCTATATTTATTCTTGTATATCTTTTCCTTTGTCTACTTTACTTACCATTCTAATCTTGCATTCCTTGAATTCACTTTATTTGAGCTTCTTTTATATTAAATATCATGACTTTTTACAGATAGCAGACATGGGGATGTGAGATTTCAGGAACCCCACCATGAACACTTTGACCTGCAGTAGGTAGAGCACATTGAAGGGCCTTGTGCAGAGGCACCTGCCCTGGGGCAGAGGCAAAAAGGTAGTGTTTAAAGCACAGGTTCCTAACCCCCCAGGCCAAGGACTGGTACCAGTCCATGGCCTCTTAGGAACTGGGCTGCACAGCAAAAGGTGAGCAATGGACAAGGGACCAAAGCTTCCTTTGCATTACCACCTGAGCTCTGCCTCCTGTCTTCTCTCACTCCACCTCCCCATGTGTGGAAAAAATTGTCTTCCACAAAACTGGTCCACGGTGCCAAAATGCTTGGGGACCGCTGATTTAAAGGCCATATAAACTCTCTGGGAAGGAAATCTATTTACTAATCCTAGAACATCTACCACATAGTAGTTGTAGAGTGCTATTTGTTGGGTCACCTCATCAATTTGCTTGCACTGGCAGGAGCTTGATCCAGGTATTCTAGCAGGTCAGCTCAGGCCATCCTAAACTTCAAGCACATACCAGCTCAGAAGCTCACTCCTAGGGCTCATTGAGACTCTCACCTGTACCAGCCAAAGCTCCCAGTCCCAACATGGCTTGCTCCCATGACCTTCTGAAGCCCACACACACTTGAGCTACAGCTTCAGTCTTCTACACAGCTTGCCCCATGGAATTCTCATGGCCTACACCTGCTGCAGTTACAGCTTTAAATAGCCTTCCAAGTTCTGCCCAGCACAGTCTACCTCTGGAACTCCCCCATGGCCTAAGCTGACTTCAACCACAGCCTGTCCAGGTGGCCCCAATGTGGCTGAGCTCTGAGACTGTGCACAATCTGTGCCCACTCCAGCTCCAGCTCCAACAAGTGCCCTAAGAGACCCAGCACCGCTTGCCCACTGAACTCCTCACAACTTATGCCTGTTCCAGTTCCACCTACAGCCAGCCTTCCAAAGTTACCTGAAATATACAGTGTAGAAAAAGGAAGATCTGACACAATGCCATTTTCTCAAGACCAGGAGAGGTTGCTTTTTTGTTTAATTCATAGAAACAAGCACAGAAAGACAAACAAAATGAGGACATTAAGAAATATTGTTAACAAAACAATAGTACAAAACCACAAAGAGATGAATGAAACAGAGACAAGCAATCAATAAATAAAACATTCAAAATAATGTTTATGAATATGCTCAATAAACCTGGGAAAAAAGAAAAGGAATACAGTGAGAACTTCGACAAAGGGACAGAACATATAAAGAAAGACCAAATCAGAACTGAAGAATACAGTAACCAAAGTGAAAAATAAACTAGAAGGAATTAATAGCAGATTAGATGACACAGAAGAATGAATCAGCGGCCTGGAGAACCAGGTAGTGGAATTCAACAAATTGGAATAGCAAATACATAAAGAAAGAAAGAGAGAAATAAAAAAGAAAAGAAAGAAAGAGAAAGAAAAGAAAAGGAAAGGAAAGATGAGGATAGTTTAAAGGACATCTGGAGCAACACCAAATGTTCCAACATTTGCCTCATAGGGGTGCGAGATGGAGAAGAGAAAGAGCAAGACACTGAAAATGTATTTGAAAAAATAATGGAAGGAAACTTCCCCAATTCCAGGAAGCACAGAGAGTCCAAAGCAAGACTAATGCAAATAGGCCCAATCCAAGACACATCATAATTAAAATACCTAAGGTTAAAGATAAAGAGAGAATCTTAAAAGCAGCAAGAGAAAAACAGTTACCTACAGGGGAGTTCACATAAGAAATGTCAGCTGATTTCTCAAAAGAAACTTTGCAGGCTAGAAGGGATTGGCAAGAAACATTCAAAGCCATGAAAAGCAGGGAGCTATAGCAAAGATTGCTCTACCCAGCAGAGCTATCATTTAGAATCGAAAGGCAGATAAAGAGCTTCCCAGACAGGAAAAAATTAAAGGAGTTCATCATCACCAAGCCCTTATAATATGAAATGTTAAAGGGATTTATTTAATGAAAAGAAGAAGATCAAAACTATGAACAATAAAATGGCAAAAAAATACATATCTATCAATAATTGAATCTGAAAAACAAACTAAGCAAACAAGAAGAAAAGAGACAGAATCATGGACATGGAGAACATTTTGATGGTTGTTAGATGGGAGGGGGTGTGAGGGAATGGGTGAAGAGGTGAGGGGATTAAGAAGTGCAAATAGGTAGTTACAGAATAGGCATGGGGATGTAAAGTACAGTATAGGAAATGGAGCAACCAAAGAACTTATACACAGGACCCATAAACATGAACAACAGTGTGGGGATTGCTTGAGAGAGTGGGAGGTACTGGGTAGAGGAGGGCGAAGGGAGAAAAATTGGGACAACTGTATTAGCCTAATCAATAAAATATAATGAAAAAAATAAAAATGTTCATCATCTTTAATCATAAGGGCAATGAAACTTAAAACCACAATGAGATATCACCTTTCAAAATGGCTACAATCAATACAGCAACCAAGAATAAGTATTGGTGAGGATGTGGAGGAAAGCCTAGTACACTGTGTATGGGATTGTAAACTGGTACCACTATTATAGAAAACAGTATATTGCTGAAAAAATTAAAATATAATCATCATATGACCCAGAAATTCCATTTCTAGGTATTTATCCAAAAAATTAAAAAAACACTAATTTAAAAAGATATATGGATCTCTATGTTCACTGCAGCATTGTTTACAATAGCCAAGACGTGGAAGCAATCTACATGCCCACTGATAATGAATGGATGAAGATGTTGGTATACGTATACAGAGGTCAGTAAAAGTAGGTTTACAGTTGTGAGCATGTGAAACATAGTGTTTTTCTTGTTTTATTTATATGTTTATTGTATTATTTGTCTCCTTATTACTCTAATGATTTCATTTTCTTACTTATGATCTATGTTTTATGCAACAGTGACTGCTAATTTAACCTACTTTTGCCTACTCCTGTGTAATGGAATATTACTCAGTGACAAAAAAGTCAAATCTTGCCATTAGCAACAACATGGATGAACCTATAGAGTATTATGCCAAGTGAAATAAGTTGGGCACAGAAAGACAAATACTGTATGACTTTACTTATATGTTGAACCTGAAAAACAAAACAAATCAACAAAATAAAACAGAAACAGACTCAGATGCAGAGAATAAACTGATGGTTGATGAAGGGGATGGGGACGAGGAGAATAGGTGGAACAGTGGAAGGGGACTAAGAAGTACAAATTTTGAGATGTAAAATAAGTCACCAGAATGTAATGTACAGAAGAAACACAGTCAATAATATTATAATAACTATGTACAATGACAGATTGTTACTGGTTTTATTGAGATGATTACTTTGTAAGGTATTTAAATGTTGAATCACTGTGCTGTACACCTGAAACTAACATAATATTGTATGGCAGTTATAATTAAAATAAATAAATGAATAAATTAAATGTTTAAAGTAATTAGGAAAAAATTGGAAATGCACTGATCAGGCATATAAAGCTAAATAACAATTTTCCATTATCTCATGAAAGATTTTAAATAACTAGGTCATAATAGCAGTATTAATAGGTTTCTAGTGAGTAGTTGAGGCATATTACCTTTATTTCTGGAAATTATTACTTGTGTCAGGCTAAGAGAGAACTAAATTTGCCAACTACTCTGTGAACTCTCTTTGTTCAGGATATTTTATGCTTCTCACATCTGCCATCACAATAGGTGGCAAATGTAAATATGTTAATAGATGGCTAAATCAAACATGGTTTAATCAATAAAGTACAAATTTTCATTTCTTATCAAATAATGGAAAGAGAGCTATACTTACAGTATGTCCTATGATACAGTAATTGAAGGGACTCAGTATAATGTAAAGAATACAAAATCGGCATATAGTAAATACTGAGAACCTACTATGTGCCAGGAATATCTATTGGAGTTGATATAATCGATCTGCCTTTTATATATTTATCATGCCAACTTTATGTAAGACAATATTCTAGGCTAATGAACATAAACAGAGAAACTGGCCAATTATCATGTTGCTGCATTAGTATGAGAAGCTTTCTAGCATTTCATAATGAAACAGCTAGAATCTCTACAGTTAATTGTTACACTGGAGCTTACACAAGTCATTTTATTCACCTGCATCACTAACAAGTTATGTGTACAAATAACAAAGACATTGATTTTAAAAAGTAGGAAAAGAGAATCTAATGAAAACCTGCAGCACAAACATGTTGCTGTTTGCAATACTTTGCAACAGGGAAGGTAAAGTGCACATGCCTTGTTTTTAATCTTAAGAAACAAGGATTTTATAATTGTTGCTTTGTCACTGATATGATCTCTGTTTTCTTTTGAAAGAAATCAAGCAACACTCGTATGTTGCATGGAAAAAAATACTAGTTAGTGTAGTAAATAAATGATTCTATTCACCATCTCTGCATTGAAATCTACACCATTGCTTTGCAATGTGAGCAAAATCATGAACCCACAGTTCGGGGAAATTTCCACTCCAATTACATTGTGTTTTTACCCATTATGAAGTCACCAAAGTCTATTAACCTGTATATTGATGGAACCATATGTGTTCTCCATTAATTTTTTTTCAAAATGAGTTATTCTGCCAAGGAAGAACGTTGGCTTTGGAGTTGAAAGTAATATATTTGACCACATACCATCAATTTGAACTTTACCAAATCTCTGAGCCTGTTTGGGCTTTGGTTTCTTCAACTACCTAAAAAGGACAATAACAATACCTGAACCACTTAGTTTATAGGATTTTTTACGATAATCAAAGGAAATAAATAGGTGTGAAACTGCTTTGCAGACTAAATTGCTAAACAAATTTGAACTTACTAGGAAATAATTCACAGTTTTTTTTTTCTCTTTTGCTGAGTTTTGGGTCTACTACAAAGAATACGATACTTGAATTAGAAAAAAATTGCAATGATACTTAAATTGATCATCAGGTGCTATTAAGTACTTGCTAATAAAAATCTCCAAAGAAGTGTCCAAGCATTCTTACCACCATAAATGGCAATAATACATGTGTTTTACAGGGGATGGGAAACTTATCCTTAATTCATTTAATTTCTTTGCAAATCCTTCTGTCGCTTTTGGAGTCCATTAGCATCAACTTGAAGAACACCTAATACCTCCCAACATAACTGAACTTTAGTGACCAAAATGATGTACAACAGAAGCATTTACTAACAATGAAGAACACGGTATACAGAGGAGCTCTTGCATTCAGTCTGTTCACCCTTTAAATTATTTGTTTGAATAGAAAATTATTCTTTAAATACAGTATTAATTATTGTGTATAATCAAACTAACATATAATACCTGCTTCTATGATATGATCTCTGTCACTTAATTAACTTTCTCTAGCTAGTCTTTGCAATAACATTCAAAAATTATTTATCAGGGACAAACCAACACATGTGAAACCCTTGTTTCCTAAAATTAAAAACAAGGTGCATGCCCTTTCCTTCCTCCACTGCAATATATTGAAAGTAACACTAAACTATTTGAATTGGAACTTTTTATTAGATCTTATCTTTCTCCTTTTTAAAATCAATCTCTTTGTTCCTTGCACACATCTCCTGTCAATAAAATGAAAAATGATACAGATTTAGGAGGATAGTGGTCTCAGTGTAGCATCTCTCATATTATTATTCCAGTATCATCTGTTACAAAGTAAGACCAATTCCCACATCTAATTACAAACAGGATTTCAGAGTCATTAAACAAAATACATTTCCATTAGTGCTGCTGTAAGAAGATAGGGGGAAAATGAAGATTAGTTCATGCTACACCTCAGTTTTTCAAGCTTTGAAGATTTAGACCTCTGGATTTAGAATATAAATTTGTAAAAGATCAGCAAGGTGATAGACATGTGAAAATGCTTCATTCTAAACAGTCTGTGCTACTTGCATTTCGTCGTTAGTTTTGTTGCATTGCATTTAGTCCTTATAGTAAATACAGCAAGAAACTGAAAGGTTCCTTCTCTGTTACTTGGCAGGTGCCTGGAGGTATTTCCTTGTGCTCCACAGACATGTTCCTTATAGTTCAAAGTAAATTGGTACAACAAAGCTTATATATGAAAATGGATTACTTGCAAGTAGGCAATTTTGATTCAATGAGACAAAATAAATTTTTTCTGTTATTAAAACACAGTCCTAGTTCTTAGAATGCAAGGAACGTTACAGACTAGATAAACCACGTAACGTAGATTGTGTAATATACCTAAGTGGCTGAAATACAAACTGTGGGGTGTACGTTTTCCTTCACCGAGTGCCTGCATCTCCCATTAGTGTTAATGCATGCAGGGAAGACTATGCCCTGAATCACTGCTGAAGGCCTGAGGTATACAATGCATTGCACTTTATTTAGTTGCAACTTTTCTTATGGGAAGTCTGGGCAGGTAGTCCGAAGAGAACTTGAAAGTGTTGCTGTTCACCAGGTATTAAGTCATATAGCTAATGGAAATCAGAGCTATTCTGAACTGAAGGTAGAGAAGTAGAGTTGATTGGGCCCTACAGGCAAAGGAAAGAGAAGGCTTTTCATTTGGGGTTTAGCTCTTTCAAGAACAATGATGAGCCCAATTCTTCTTCCAGCATATATTATATTAATGCTTTTACCTTCTATTGTGGGCAGGAGGGTTTGGATGAGGGCCACTTTCATTGTAAACTGCTGAGATGCATTACATAGTAATTCAATGTTATCTAATGTGTATAAAGATGTATTCTAGCCCTGGCTGTTGTGACTCAGTGGTTGAGTGCCAACCTGCCAACCAAAGGATCAGCGATTCAATTTTCAGTTGGGGCACAAGCCTGGGTTGCGGTCCAGGTCCGCAGTAGAGGGTGTGTGAGAGGCAACCACACATTGATGTTTCTCTCCCTTTCTCCCTCCCTTCCCTCTCTAAAAAATAAACAAATAAAATCTTAAAAAAAGATGTATTCTAGTTACATCAGAATTCTGTGTGGGGGGGAGAGGGTTGACAATAAAACCGTATCTGGATTATTAGTTTTCTAAAATCCATTTACGGGCAGTCTCTGAATCAAATAGCCACGCTTATCTGTGTAGAGAGCACTGTCTAGCACCCTTTCTAAAATTAGAGTGCTAGGACTAACCACTGACCCTATGCACAAAGGTCAAATTACCACAGCTGGAAATGTCCTTAAGGGGCATCTGATTACACAACCTCATTTTGTACGACAAAGACAAGAGGTATAGGAAGAAAATGGCTTAAGGTCTCACAAATACTCCTCAGCACAGGTGGTTCTAGAATCTGGATTTCCTAATACCTAGTAATCAGCTAGCTTCCTTGGCAAGTTTCCAATTTAATGTCAAATGCACCCTCTTATTTTTCCTGGCAGTTCTTGTTTCTTGCTTGAGGGTAGGGTTTCAGTCTGATCAGATGTATCCAGTTATCTGCAATCAACACGAATACTTCCTAAAGTGCAGCACGTACCCAACACAGTTTCATAGATAACTACAACAGACAAGGATAGAATCCAAATGGAAAACTAATCAGGAAGACTTTTTCTAGCAGGTACATCTTTCTCACTTCCTTCTGTATTTTCTCTGTTTCTCTTCCACAAACAGACCTCTCAGAACATTACTGTAGTATATAAAACACTCTTGTTAATACATCTGGCAGTGAATTCCAAAGGTAGGTGCAACTCGGGAGGGGAATGAGAAATCATTAGTGAAGAGGAAAAGGAGGGCATGGAGTTGGAAAACATCTCCAAGGGACAAAGGACTAGTCAAAAGTGGTCATTTAGACCTTAGACTATTTTATAGTAGACTGAAAATATTACTTTAGCTTCCTGAGTGTTTCAATTATTTTGACTCGTTAGTAGAAAAAGGAGATTAACCGTGATGATGATGGGTTTTCTGAAAATAAAAAGTATAAGTTGATGCTCTTCCCAAAAGCATTCTGTATCATTATGCAAAATCCACAAGAACTATGAAAAGAACATTTAACCATCTATATGGCAAAATATGCATATCTCTCTCCTATATAGAAGGGTTAGGGACCCAGAAAACAAGAAATGACACATGTTCTACAAATCACTCCTATTCATTATTGCCAGAGGGTTTATAATATCAGAAGGTTGAAATTTTTATCAAAGTAATGTGCAATTTTAAATTGGATCACTGCATTAGCAATTCATCTTCCACAAACTACCTGGACAGACTTTTCCAAAATATAGACGACACCAAAAATCTTAATTTTCAATTGGAGGCCATTACTCCTGATTAGTTGCTATGTGATTTTTTTCCCCTTCATTAGCTGTAAATGAGCAGCTAATATGCAACAGAAGATATCAATTGTTTTCTGTGACAAAATCAATTAAGCATTTATGAGTGCATGGCGACAGGTAGAAAAGTCAGGGTGTAACAATAGCATTGAAAGTACACTAGGGTCACAGCCCTGGCTGGTGTAGCTCAGTGGATTGAGCGCGGGCGGCAAACCAGGCATCACAGGTTCGATTCCCAGTCAGGGCACATGCTTAGGTTGCAGGCTGTGGCCCCCAGCAACCACACATTGATGTTTCTCTCTTTCTCCATCCCTCCCTTCCCTCTCTAAAAATAAATAAATATCTAAAAAAAGATGCTTTCTTTAAAAAAAAAGAAAGTACATTAGGGTCACTAGACTGAAAGCATAATAAGATCTTGTCTCTATTACCACAACTTTCTCTTGTAAAATTGTGTAACCTTAAGGAAGGCGCTAGGCATGTCTGTGCCTTTCTTCTGTCTTCTGTGATAACAGGAAGAGTGCTGGCTTCCTACTACCTTCACAGGAGTACTATGAAGGCATGAGGATTTCAGATACTATATCTTGTCACTATGGTATTACAGAGATGACACCATTGTGGATTTAAGAAAATTATTTCAAATGATGACATGTATAGTATCTGTATACTCATCTTTCTGTTAGTAGAAAATAAAACTTTTCATGTTTATAAATGGTATACTAGTGTGGTAAAAGCACTAAACAAAGTGTTTTCTCCTGCTTGTTGAAAGGGAAATGGTTCAGAAACACTTTGCTCATGGGATAAATGTATACAAATAGGACCCACCTTAACAACCCCTAAACGCTCCTGGGAAATGTGCACGGCACTCCCATAGAGAAAAAAACAGTCGTCATCTTGGTTTTGTCATCTCTAGGCTAACACTAAAATAACAGCCTAGACATTTTGCTTTTTTCAAATAAAAGACTACCTCTTTTGTCTTTCGAAGCACTTGAAAATTTAAAAGAGAAAAACTAAAAAATGCTGACCGTGTCATAGCTGACTACTCACAGCAGGTGTAGAACATGAAAGGTTACAATGTGGATGTGTGCCTACGCATTTCTTTTCAACTTGAAGAGCCTCCTCTTGCTTCTGCTAACTTGGCAATCATACCGCTGACAGATTCTGGGTTTTCTAAATAATGCATGGACTTTTAACGTTTTAGTGCAAAAGTATCAATTCTTCCCCAGCGTTGGTCACAACGCTGATCTGACTTGACAGCGTTCCATTAAACCAATGAATTTTTCCCCTCTTGATGGTTCTCTAACTATTCCCTCCAAGTGATGTATTTGTGGTCTTTAAAACAGATCATGAGGGATGTTTGCATTTATGAGAAAACTCCATGGCAGGTACAGTAGGGGGGAAAAAAACACAAACAACCCGAAAAGTTTAAAAGAGGGCACTTCCCCCATTCTCTGGAGTCCTCAAAAGCCACTCCTTCTACTACCCCTACAAAAAGGTGTGCCCTCAAAACATTTTAACTTCCTAAGGAATATTAGGGAAATATTTAGTACTGCTTCAGTATTTCTCTGGACAAAGTAAAAAAACATTTACTAAATCACGCACGTTAAGTTCAGAACCTATACAAGGAAAACAAATGTCTTATTTCTTTATCAGTCCTTTACGGGAGCAGGTACAGCCTCCAGCATACTGCACTGATGTTGTATTGATTATGTCCCAGCAGGGCGAAGCTGGCTAAAAGCCAGGGAGTTTCAACAGAAGAACATTTGTGCACTATTTTTTTTAAAAGACTTTATTTATTTGTTTTAACAGAGGGGAAGGGAGGGAGAGAGGGACAGGAACATCAATGTGTGGTTGCCTCTCACACCCCCCCAACTGCGGACTTGGCCCACAACCCAGGCATGCGCCCTGACTGGGAATCGAACCAGTGACCCTTTTGTTCACAGGCCAGTGCTCAATCCACTGAGCCACACCAGCCAGGGTATGTGCACTACTTTTATAATAAGTTATATATTTCTCATAGAAGCTGCTGCCCCATAAAACACAACTTTGAGCATATGGAGGAAAGGACTTTTGCCTCCTTGTTGAAAATTATTTAGATGTAAGCCCTTTAAGATAAATATTAGGATCTTATAATGATCATCTCTAGAAAGTACTTTTAACCATTCATGACACAACTAGAGAGTGTTGACAATTAGATTGTTATAGAAAAAGAAACCTGGTCTAGGAATGCATTGAGTGAAGTAGACATAAACTCAATTTGCATGTGGAGAAGAGAAAGAACAAGAAATTGGAAATCTATTTGAAAAAAATAATGAAAGAAAACTTCCCTAATTTGGTGAGGGAAATAGGCCTGCAAGTCCAGGAAGCACAGAGAGTCCCAAACAAGATGAACCCAAAGAGACCCATTCCTAGAAACATGATCATTAAAATGCCAAAGGTTAAAGACAAAGAGAGAATCTTAAAAGCAGCAAGACAAAAGAAAGTTAGTTACCTATAGGGGAGCTCCCATAGGACTGTTAGCATTATCCATTTATCATTAACATGACAAATACATGTGATTATATATAGAAAAAGACTATATATGTGTGATACATAAATATAAATGTGTATGTTTAATTTTTGCCTGATATTTCCCTCAAAAGAGCTCTTATTGACCTGTTTTACATTTTAATATCCAGATCTACCTCTCCATTGGTAAGCCAGTAGAATAAGAAAAAGTCTTAAGAGGATATAATAGCTCTCTTGAAAACATGCCCAAATCTGTGAACCACATAGATTAAGATATGTCAATCAGTGATAAACTCCCCACCATATAATTTCTTCTCCTGTTGTGCTCATGTTCAGGTTATTTCAGCAGGAAAGCTGACATCCCTGCTAGTAACACTCTTCCCGCCCTTCTTTAACTAACCTTGTTACCTCTGAACAAACTTACTTCCATCTGTGACCACTAGCCAAGGTTTAGAATGCCAGGCTAAGTTTAGGAAGATCGAATCCACAGGATTGGTTTGGATAACAGTACAGCTATGAGGAGCCCTCTGTGGTCTGATTTATTTGCCCATTGTATAGCCATATACTCAAAACTTTAGAGAAGTCTTAGGTCAATTCCTCTACCCGTACATCAGCCTCACTATCATATTTCACTTCTTAAATTTCTTTCAAGTCCCAACCTTTGCTCTTGCTATCACTTTGGGAGCACTGCATTTTCTGCTACTCAGCAGGATCAACTTGCCTGTGAAAGGTAGAATTCTTATACTGGAATGTCATTCAATATGTACAATGAAACCATAGAGTGCAGAGTATTCAAGGAAATGCATGACAAATTCAAATCTCATTTCTGAATCCAGTTTGTGGGTATGTTCTTATTGGGAAGATAAAATGTTGCAGCCACTTGGGAAAAGAGTTTGGCGTTTCTTCAAAATGCTAATCATAGAGTTACCAGTCAATCCAGAAATTCCACTTCCAGATATATACCCAAGAGAAATAAAAACATACATCTACCTAACCACTTGTACATGAATATTGATAGCAGGATTATTCATAATAGTCACAAAGTGGCAACAATGCAAATGTCCATCAACAAATGAATAGGGAAGCAACATGTAGTATATTCACATGATGAGCATTATTCAGGTATTAGAAGGAATGAAGTCCTGATGAATGCTGATATGAATGAACCCTGAAAACATTATGCCCAGTTAAAGAAGCTAGACCTAAAGGGTCACAGACTGTGCAATTCCATTTATACGAAATGTCTAAAATGAGCACATCTATAGAGAAAACCTAAAGCATTAGCAGATTAGTGGTTGCCAAGGGGTGGGGAGTGAGGGAGAAATGGGGGTTATTTCTAATGGATAGAGTTTCTTTAGGGTGTGATAAAAATGTCTGGAATTAGATAATGGTGATAATTGTACAAATCTGTGAATGTATCAATACTAAAGCCACTGAATTGTATACTTAAAAGAATCAAATTTATATGTGCACTGTACTTTAGTGAGACTCAGTAACAAATTCACTTTGTGCCAACACGGATGAAACTTGATGGCATTATGCTAAATGAAGTAAGAGATAGATAAGATGAATACCATATGATCTCACTTTTATGTGGATTCTAAACAAACAAACAATCAAAAAAACCAGAAACCTAAGCTCATATATACAGAGAATAGACTGGTGATTTGCAGAGGCAGGAAAGAGGGCAAAATGGATGAAGATAGTCAGAAAGTACAAGTATCCTTTATAAAATAAATAGGTTATGAAGATGCAATGTACAACATGGTGATTATAATTAATAATACCACATTGCACATTTGAAATTTGCTAAGAAAATAAGTCCTAGGTGTTCTCAATATAAGAAAACAAAATTGTAACTATGTATGATGATGCATATTAACTAGATTTATTGGGTTGATCGTTTTGCAATACATGTAAATAGTGAATTATTATGTTGTACACTTCAAACTAATAGGATATGTCAATTATACCTTGATTATAAAAATTAGATCATTGCTTTCTAGTTCCATAATACACAAAAGAGTATTTTTGGGTGATAGGCTAGCACTAAATTGATCCCCCAAATGATGGAAACCTTCTACATAATTGCTTTTGCAATTGTTTGTATGCTAAAAATTGCTTTTGCAAGACCAAAAAAAAAAGACAAAAGAAAATCACTTTGGAGCCCAGAAAACTATACAGCTTTCCAATAAAGACAGAAATATGTGTTGAATTTGGGTTCAACACATGCAATAGTTTCCCAACATGCACCACATTAATACTGCAATCATGGCAATATCCAAGTGTCACAGAACCATAGAGAATTAGAGTTTAGAAAAAAATAGTAATGATTTCCAATCCAATTTCCTAATACTAATATACTCACTAAATGTGCAAATTCACTAAATGTAGGAAAATGTTTAATGTGAACAACTCTATATAGAATTTTATGCATATTAAGCCACCCTTTATAAAGGAAATAGGAACAATCATGACAATGCATAATGAATATTATTTGAATTTTTTAGACATACAAATACTCTTAAGAGGCAGATACATGCTGTAAATGAGCTTTTGAAATCTGGTGCTATAATTTCCTTAAATTACTATTGAATTTTTGTCATGTTCCAATTAATTCACAAATGACCTTTTCTAAAATGATAAAATATACCAATAGTCAGCTATTGTAAACTCTATTTAGGAATACAATCTCCCAAGTAACATATACATGACAACTCATTTGCAATAATTTCTCCAAAGGTTTTAGAGAAAAGAATCAAAATTCTATTTTTCTAGGTCTAGTTTAAGAAGCATCATGTGCATTTTGCTTTTCTGTTATGTTTCACTTGTTTGGATACAATCTCTCAGGAAAACATGTGTTTCCTAGAAGATACTAGAAATCAATTTGCAAATACCTTGAAGAGGACAGTATGTTGGGTAACACCCAGCATGGCTTCCTAAAGATCAAGTCTTGTCAGACCAATCTAATCTCCTTCTGTGACAGAATGACAGCCTGAGAGATAGAAGGGAAGCAATAGATGTAATTTATTTTGACTTTATCAAGGTTTTTGAGAGCAGTCTAAACAATGGCTCATCAATAAACTGTGGAAATCCAGGCAGGTCTCCAGAGACAGCTCCCCAGAGGCAGGGAAAGAGCACTCAATGATCAATGTCTACGTTCAAGAATCATAGAAATGAAGATTAGAATTCAAAGGCAATCCTGTTTATCACAAAGTCCTTCATTGTCACTAAGGCACAAAGACAGCAGGGTACTTACTCAAAATCATAGAACGGAACTGCAGCATAGATAGTTATTTAGCATTAATATGTAAAAGCTCAGAAATGCTGAAGGAGCCTAACGTGGGGACTGAGACAGTAAGTCCAACATTGGCTAGATTCACCCTCAGAAGTGGAGTTGTGGTTTTTAATCAAATGACAGTCTAGTGAGGGGTAAAGAAGAAGGTGGAGGAGTAAGAAGAAAGACACAGAATGAGTGGATGTTGGCAATAAGATCTATAAGGAACTATTATATCATTTCAAATTATTTACTGTGAAGAAGAGAAAGAAGAGATAATGTTAAGTATTAATTTCGAGGTATTTTTGTACAAAATGCCTTAACAACACTGACAGAATGAGAAGTTCTGTATCTACTATGTGAGTTCCTAAGAATATATATAATAAGTAACTGCCCATTAGTGAGATTCACTTATTCCTGGAATAAGTTTTTAGAAGGAGCTTTAAAATTGCAATGGGTTCTCCTGATGTACATTCCATGTTAAGGGTCCACAGGCACAGAAGAATGATGAACCACATGCTAAAAGTTTACAATTCTATGAAAAAGCCATCTAAAAAACAGTTATTGGTATTAGGTTCTGATAAAAACAAGCAAGCCTCGCTTGATTCTCTAGAAATGTCTTGCTCCATATCTAACACAGTACTTTGATAGCATAAAGAAAGAAGGTAACGGGATTTTCTAATTCAACTTTGCAAGGTAATCTACCATATAGAGTTTGATTTTTTTCACTATTAACTATATTTTCTAAAAGGTAAAAGAGTCAACATCTGCTCAGAAGCTAAACCAACACTAAAGTCAGGACAAGCAGAAATTCTGAGGATAAAGATTTACATGGTTATCATCTTCGATTCTCCAGAGGAAGTCACTGGGCACAGCAATGCAGTTAAAAAAAAACCTACTGCATCTATTTCTACAAGTAAATAGACTACCTTCAAAGGCTTGGTATAGTAAAAACAGGGGACCTGCTGCTGTATAACTATATTTCTGGTTTGACAGCTACAATTATAATTGTTCCGGCATCTATTTCCCACAAACTCTCCACAGCCATAACCTTTAGTGATTAATTATAAGGCTCCAGGAGCAATAGTACACAGACTAATTTCCTAAAACAATAAAAGACAGAATTTCTCATTTGGAGCTAAATGAAACATGAACAGGTTGTTATTCATGCTGAAATCTTGATGCAGAGTCATGGAGCAGCCATTATAGAAGCTATTAAACAAAACCTCAAATCAAAGAAACTATAGGTCTGTCTTCAAAGAGAAAATGTTGTTGCCTAAGAATCTCCTAACTTCTGTGCTTGTGTTTCCTTTTAAGTCTAATCTTCCCTGCCTCTAGTCTTACAGAGTCATCCAAAAAGTACCAGTTTTAGCCAAACAGGAGGACATGTAAGAATTCATAGAATGAAAATTCCTATTCACTGACATTCAAACATCTCAACTAAATACAAGCTTCCTGTCCTGTTTATTCCAGGAAATTATCTCAAGTCATATAATATATATTCTGTGACTACCCTACTTCATTTTTTGAAGAGCAAGAGGTTCAGTGGTTGATCCCATACCCTTCGGGAAAACATTACATTTCTGTACCTTTTCCTGTTGCATTTAAGTATGGAAAGGATGATGTCTCACTCCATATGTGGATAAAATCTATCATAAACAAATAAAATCAGGACTTCCACAATTAAATAAGAGTCAAGAGGATAATGGGGTGTTGAAATAAGAAGTTGTGAGAAGTGTTCAGAAAAAATAAAATGTGATTCTTTTTAAAATGGCAAGACAGAGAAATATATTAAGGCCAACAGAATTTTAATTCAATATTTGATATATTTCTTAAGCTGCCACACTTTGACTTCTGTGGATTTAGCAACTAATAACAATGATGAAATTGAATAGCAATCCTGCCACAATATGACATTTCAAATAGAGCATGCTTCTTCTAAAAAAAAACTTCATCTTTTTTTAATTTTCTGGCTGTATAGATCATTGTGAAAATGGCTTATAACAGCCAAAAACCATTGTCTCAGGTGAAATAGTTACATGGGCATGGAAAAATGGGATAAAGAGAGATTATCCATTTCTATTTATAATTTTCCTTAGAGAAACAAATGTTACCCAGGAGGGAAAATTAAGAAACATGTACTCAGATTAATTTGTGAGCCGGGATCAAAGTCATTGGAGTTATACTTGAAAATGATGAAAAGTCCTAAACACTTTTTCATCATTTGGAATATTTGCAGGGTGTGCATATTTTAAGGCATCATTAACTGGATCCAGTTTCAGAACTCCAAGCATTTCTTTTCCATACTACACTTAATTTATTTTTTAAAGACTATTCATTTATTTATCTGTAGAGAGAGGGGGAAGGAAAGAGAAAGAGAGAAAGAGAAACATCAAGGTGTGGTTGTCTCTTGTGTGCCACCCACTAGGGACCTGGCCCAAAACCCAGGCATGTGCCCTGACTGGGAATCGAACTGGTGACCCTTTGGTTCCCAGGCCAGCACTCAATCCACTGAGCCACACCAGCCAAGGCCAATCTAGAGTACACTTAATTTAGAAGAAAGAAAAAGATATCAAGAAAGAAAGACTATCAGAGATACAGTCAGAATACTGATATACACATTCGTTCTTGAGGTCAAGTCAAACCTGAGGTCTGATGTGTACCTTGTAAACAGAACCTTGGTCAGGTCAAATTCAGGACAGTCTCCCCTATCTGCTGCATCCTTATCTCTAGACTTATTGACTGAGACTCAATATTAAGAAAAGAAATTTTATTGCGTGCCTTAGGCTATACTGGAAAATCAACACCAACATCAGAAGCGTGTTATAGCAAAAAGATCAGTGCTACCTCTTTTGTTACCTAGCTGTGGGACAACAAATACAAAAGTTTTCATCCTCCAGGCATTATCTGTAGGATGAGGTGCTGTACTTAATTATTTCAGGTCACTTAGATCTCTGAAATTTAATTTTAGAAATATTTGCCAGTTAGATTGTAAACAACAGGAGCTTTATAGTTAGTTAATGAAATAATGCAAGTAAGCAAGCCTTTCTAGTTATCAAACATAATACTGCTTCAAGCCAAATTCTCAACTCTTACCTAATTCTGAGAAACAGTCTGAGGTCTCTAGGAACTACTATTTGAAAACAACTGCCCTGGAAAATCAATTGTACAGTCTCCTAAACTCATCATTCGAGGCCATCCATTTTCTCATTTTCAATTCCCCATCCTTCAAAGACCAGTTTGAAGGTCACGTCCTACACTTGAAATTCCAGCCTGATTTTCTTATTCAGAAGAAAGTTCCTCTTTCTCTATTTTCTCACAGTACTTTCTCCCTGTCATTGATTTTATCACAGTTCATCTCAGAGTATAATAATTTATATATTGATTGATTTTCAAAATTTCTTCCCTTAGATCATAAGCATTTCTGCACATACTGTCAACACATTGCCTTTTTCATTGCCATTCTGGGGGTTGTCTTTTATTTTGTTAATGTTTTCATTTGCTATGCAAAAACGTTTTAGTTTGATGTTGTTCTATTTGTTTATTTTTTCTCTTGTTTCCCTGACCTGGGAGATATATCTGATAAAATATCACTAAGAGCAATGTCTGAGATTTTGCTATGTTTTTTCTATGAATTTTATGGTTTGGGATCTAACATTCCAGTCTTTAATCCATTTTGAATTTATTCCTGTGTGTGGTATAAGAAGGTGATCAAGTTTCATTTTTCTGTACATATCTCTGCAATTTTCCCAACAGTATAGCTTGGAATCAGGCAGTATGCATCTTTCTTCTTTCTCAAGAATGTTTTTTTGGCTATTCAGGGCATCTTGTGGTTTCGTAAAAATTTTAGGAGTGTTTGTTCTATTTTTGTGAAAAATGCCACTGGAATCTTTATAGGAATTGCAATTGAATTTGTAGATCACATACTACCATTGGGTAGTATGGACATTTGAGAAATATTAATTTTGCCAACCCATGAACATGACATATTATTCCATTTATCTGTGACTTCTTTAATTCCCTTCACCAATATTTTATCATTTTCAGTGTATAATATTTTGTCTTCTTTTATTAAGTTTATGCCTGAATATTTACTTATTTTTTTTGCTCTTGTAAATGGAATCAATCATATTTTTAATTCCCTTTTTGGATAATTCATTGTGAGAATATAGAAACACTACCGAATCTGTATATTGATTTTGTATACTGCAACTTTACTGAATTTATTTATTACTTCTAACAGTTTTTGTTGTTAGACTTTTCTACATACATGATCATGTCATGTGCCAAGAGAGATCATTTTACTTCTTCCTTTCTGATTTTGATCCTCTTAATTCTTTCTCTTGCATAATTGCTCTGGTTAGGACTTCCAGTAGCATGTTGAGCAGATGCATTGAGAGTGGTCATCCTTGCCTTGTACCGAACGTACATAGAAAGCTTTGTTTTCCTCCCCATGGAGTATGATGTTGGCTGTGTGCTTTTCATATATGACTTTTGTGTTGTGAGTTAAGTTTCTTTTCTACCTACTTTGTTCAGAGATTTAATCATAAATGGATGCTGATTTTTTATTGCATTTTTCAATTACAGTTTTCATTCAATATTATTTTGTATTAGTTTCAAGCATACAGCATAGTGATTAGATAACCATATATCTTACAGTTAGTACTATTTCAAGTACCCACCTGGCACCATACATCATTATTACAACATTATTGACTTCATTCTCTATGCTGTACTTCACATTCCCAAAACTATCTTTTAACTATAAATTTGTACTTCTTAATCCCTTCAGGTTTTTCACCCAGTCCGAAAACCCCCTCCACTTGACTCATCAATAGACAAATGGATAAAAAATTTGTGGTACATATATACAATGAAATGTTACTCAACCATAAACAATTTAATATTTTTGAACTCCACTTGATTTAGTTCTACTATGATTTCGTTATTCCTCTTATTCTGGTAACCATAAGATTTGTTTGTTCTTCTTTTTCTATTTCTTTGAAGTACAAAATTAACTTGTTTATTTAAGGTTTTTCTTGTTTTAATGCAGGCACTTATCATTATACACACTTTATTGTTTTATTTATTCATTCATTCATTCATTCATTCATTTATTTGTTTTTGAGAGAGAGAAACATTGATGTGTGAGAGATACATTGATCGTTTGCCTCTTGCATGCCCCCTACTGGGGACCTGGCCCACAACCCAGGTATGTGCCCTGACTGGGAATCAAACTGGCAAACCCTCGGTTTGCATGCTGGCACTCAGTCCACTGAGACACACCAGCCAGGGCTCCATTATAAACACTTTGGACTTAACCAGACCTGGGATTGAAACTTAGCTCTGCCACTTCTTAGCTTTGTGACTATGAGCAAAGCTGAATTACTCTGACCTCTGTTTCCTGATCTGCAAAATGGGAGTATTGAAAATGTCTTTTTTTTTTTGCTGGGAATATGGTAAGAATTGATGGACTTAATTAACATGCAAGATAGAAGATGAGTAAGTTCTCAGGATCTAATGCACAGTATTGTGATTGTAGTTAACAATACTTCATTATACACTTAAAAGTTGCTTAGAGCCTAGTTCTTAAATGGTCTCATCATGAAAAAATAAATAACTATGTGATGTGGAGAAGATGTTAGCTAACACTATGGCAATAGTAAGGTTATAAAAATATTTTTAAGTTTATTCTTGTATTATTATTTATTAATTATTGTTTTATTTTCCATACAAACAACTATAAACCTACCTACTTTTTTTTAAAGATTTTTATTTATTTATTTTTAGAGAGGGAAGGGAGGGGGAAAGAGAGAGAGAGAAACATCAATATGCGGTTGCTGGGGGCCGTGGCCTGCAACCCAGGCATGTGCCCTGACTGGGAATCGAACCTGCAATGCTTTGGTTCGCAGCCCGCGCTCAATCCACTGAGCTATGCCAGCCAGGGCTAGGTTATAATATATAACTACCAAATCAATATATTGTACACCTTAAACTTATTCAATGTTGTATGTCAATAATATTTAATAAAATGTTTGGAAGTAAAGGAAAATACATGAGAGATGCTTAGTACATAGTAACTGGTAATTTCTTACTACTGTTATTATTTTGCTTAGTGTTAATTTTAATCTTTCTGTGTGCTGCCTTCAGTTACCACTTCAGAAAAAAAACATGTATTTTGCCATTATTTCCCAATGTGAGCACTGATGGAAGACTAATTCTCATTATAACTCACCATCAACTTTTCAATTTTAGATGAGGACAATGAAAAGAGCTATACTGTATTAAATTCTGAGTAGTTTATCATACTAACTTAATTCAATAATTTCCCACTTTAATTCCCTTTTGCTTTTCCCTCCAAAATAAGGTCTCACAATGCTTGAACTTTTAGGAGCCTGAAAGAATAGATTTAAGGCTGCTACCTTCTGCCTGTCTTATACTGAATTTACCCAGAGTTGCATTGGAAACCTAAGGCCCCTAAGACCATCTCTGGTTGCCCCTTATTGTTCTCCACTAAAATTAAACTGTATTCATTCATTCATTAGCAATTCATGCATGTTGAGAGTTATAATCCCACCTAATTCCAAAAGAGATGTGAAGGGTGGTCTTATGATGAAAGCCAAGGAAGAATGATCACACTATGAAGGAAAAAAACAACTAGTAAGAAGGAATAGGACATTCCAATCTACAGGCATCTTTCTCTATCTCGCTTTCTTCCAACTCTTTTCCTTTGATTACTCTTCATCATTCTTTTTTCTTTAGTCCCTGCCAACAATACCTCAACTCTGTCAACACCTTCACATAGCTAAGGAAAAAGCATTCCAGCTAAAGAGACTACAGGCCAGCCAAGGTGGATTCTCAAAACCATTATTCAGTGGTCAATTATTTAGAGAAAGATGAAGTAAGAAGCTTGGTATGGTCCTGGATAGTGTGACTCAGTGGATTGAGCAACAGCCTGTGAACCAAAGGGTCACTGGTTCAATTCCCAGTCAAGACACATGCCTGGGTTGCAGGCCAGGTTCCCAGGAGGGGATGCACAAGAGGCAACGACACATGGATGCTTCTCTCCCTCTTTTTATCCCTCCCTTCCCCTCTGCCTAAAATAAATAAATATAACCTTTAAATTTTTTTAAAACCTTGTATGAAACTAAAGGGGGCAGCCTTAAGCAGGCAGAAGATGCAGTAGCATTATAAAAATTAGTATTCAATCTTTCTACAACAAAACAATGGAAATAATTCACTGTTTCTTCAAATAAGATTTTGACCTGTAATGTTCTTCTAATTTCAATGTACAAGTTATTAGAGATTGGGTTCAGCATTCTTCCTTAGTAACTGCTTATGATCAAAGTATACATACTATTCCTTCCCCCCAACCCTCTTCTCTACTGTCTCAGAATACATCAGTGAGTCACCTGCCTTGAATTCCTGAAGACACTCACCTGTATTACAATGAAGATCATCAGGCTCTGACTCTGTGCCATTTTGGCTTCCATTTCCCTGAAGAGTGTTCATAGCCATAAGCTTCATCTTCTGTAGCTTCATTGCCTCAGCCATTGCTGCAGCTGTTACACCTAAAACCAGAATTATCCCTTTTAAAATGAGGACAATTTAATGTAACTGAAACATGGGTATGTTTCTTTACTAGGCCTATGCTACACAGCATAAGCCAAAAGTAAGCCCAACTCTAATTTATAAATAATATTCTTGAACAAAGTAATTTCCAACTCCTGGTATTATTTCATTGTACGGTGGATTATTTAACAAAATCTAAAAATGCATTGAATATAGTTGGATCCCCAATTCAAAATTCAGAGAAAACAGAGTAATATGAAAACTGTTAGAGAAATTCTAAAACTCTTGCTAATGTGTTCTGGTGTCTATTAAAGAGCTCTGGACAGTTGTTTTAGACAGAAATCATTTTATATTAAAATCCACCTCAAACAATATCATCAGAGGAAGCACTCTGACACATTAGAAGCAACCACTTTCTATTGAATATAATTGTTGCTGCTTCTGTTGAAGGATGAGCTGTCTTGCCTGGGAGAGTCACCTTAGAAGGGAGGGGAAGAAGGGTGGCAAAAAAGACTTCAGGTAGCCTTTCTCCTCATTTGCTCTCCTCATGCCTATACACTGAGGGACTGAATACATGAAAACATAGCATAACACTTCTGACAGTTTGCCGGCCCCTATAGTATAAAATAATTGCAACGTCTTATATAAATTTAAGCCAATTACTTTTAATTCTATACAATGGTATAAAGGGGTAGGGATAAAAAACCCAAAGAGAAAACATGAGTGCTTAAGTTTGAAATCTTTTCTCCCAGGAAGTCTGTATTAGACAGTTCCATAAAAATATCTAAAGGAACAGGTACTAAACATAGAATCCAGCCCTGGCTGGTGCTGCTCAGTGGATTGAGTGCCTGCTTATGAATCAAAGGGTCACCAGTTCAATTCCCGGTCTAGGGCACATGCCTGGTTTGCAGGCCAGGTCCCCAGTATGGGGTGTGCGAGAGGAAACCACACATTGTTTCTCTCCCCCTCTTAAAAAATAAAAGTAGAATCCATAATTCAACAATGATCTCCAAAAAACTAGTGAATCCAACATATTACTTGTAGGTAGTGTTGAAATACCATGACCCCTCCCCCACAATAATCTGGCAGATTTAAAACAGTATTTGAGAAGGCATGTGTCATTGCAAAAAGAAAGCATAACTGCCATCATGAGAAGAATTTGATTCTAAGAGGTAGGGTGAATCCTTATCAACAGTGTAAGGGGAAGCAACTACAGCCTAGAAAACTAAATTGTGTGTGTTAAGGAGAATCACTAAGGTTCTACGCTGCCACTCTGTACTCTTCACAATGCATATAAACTTGAAATGGAAAAAACTTTTGACCACATTAGCTCATACATGAATCATGGCAAAGAGAGGATAAGAATGAAAATTGTTTAAGTCTACAAATTAATTTTATACATGTGGACATTTTCTATATGGTTCCAGAGATTTTTGAACCATGTTTAGCTTTACTGAATCCTGATCCTCCAAATGGGCAGAAAATATGATGGCAACAATTTAAATGAAGGGACCCTGCCTAAGGTTGCCAGGGCTGACTGCCTCATAACCAAAAGTTTATCAAGAATTTTCCAGAATTTATGTCAGCCCCTCTGACTAGCCATCCAGAACAGGATCCTGAGTGTGACAATTATTGAATTTCCAGTTGTTTCATAACTGGTAGTGTAAACGGTGGATTTTAATAAACAAATTATGGATTCTTACTTTATGAAAAATAAGTCAACAAAATATCTTATAGACAAGAAATTCCAGGTCAAATGTGTATCTCATACAATGACACTAAAGGAGTAAATGAAAAAGAGTCCCCTCAAATTTTTTGAATTTGAAGAAAAGATGATAAGTTCTAATACCTATGCATTCTTTCAAACAATCGCTAGCTACATGTTATCATTTAAGAAAAGCCGGTGAGCAAATTCAGAAAGTAATTTTAAGGTGGTAAAGAATCATAGTGTAATAACACTACAAAAATACTCAGGCGCCATCTAGCTTAGTCTCTTTAGTTTTGCACTTTCTGATAGTTGAACATTTACTTCTGTAACCTCAGCACCTTCTATTTACATTCACCTAATTTCATGATTGACTCAATATTTAGTCACTATACTTATTGACCAAATCTTTGTGTACATCCCTAATGTAATCTAAACTCACTTCTTATCTTAAAACTCAACATAGCCATGTGAAAATAGTGAACATACTATAATTTTGTGTGTGTGCATGTGAACATGTATGTGTATGATTTACTCTTATTATTATTAATAAGTATGCAAACTTTTATTTCAGAGTTAGAGTGGTGACGATGGTGAGAAAAGTTCTTCAGAATTACAAGAAATGGGCTCTATTTCTAAACCACCACCTCCATTTTATACAAGAAACACTGAGCCCCAGGAAGGAAAAGTAACACAACCAGTGAATGGGAGGGCTAGGGTGAAAACTCAGGTCTCCTCACTTTCACCCTGAGTGTTTTGTTCACCAATTCCCACCTTCTTTTTTTTAAAGAGAAGGAGAGAAACACTGGTTGGTTGCCTCTCACATGACCCAAACCGGGGACCCAACCCACAACCCAGGCATGTGCCCTGACTGGGAATTGAACCAGTGACCTTCCGGTTCTTAGAACAATGCCCAATCCACTGAGCTGCACCAATCAAGGCCAATTGCCACTTTCTTAATCTTAATTTTAATTTCTTTAAAACTCTCTTAAAATGGGTTTGCAAGGATGTATTATAGGTCACTGACTAGAATGAGGAAGAAATTATGTTGTATCCATTCCCAGGTGTTCCATTTATTCATATGCAAAATGAAGGAGTTGGATTAAGGATCTTTATAATTTTTAGGAAGCAATAATTGTGACTAGATTTACTTTGTACTATACAGTTTTCTGAAACAACTGTAGTTTTGCATTATCCATACATGTGCAAGAGAAAAATTTTTCTTGACACCTTTCTCACTTGTAAACAAATATCAGACTTACAAACTTTATGTGATCTATAGTCCTCAAATTTGAAGTTCAGGGGGTGGGTGATCCATGGTTTCTTGTGAATTTGGGTTAGCAACAGTGATCTGAGTCAAAATTAAGGCAATTTTATAGTTTCTTCATAAGTTATACTATGGCCATCCTTTTAGAGTAGTTTAAAAGCTTTTCTGTCAAAACGATAAACAAGTAAATTAACTAAAACAGACCCATGAGTAATCAAATCTTCAGTTTTACAATTAGTTAAACAAAATGATGAGTCAGTTCACTGCTATATGGTTTTATATTTTAAAAAATAACCTTTAAAGAAAATAACAGATTACTGCATTGATAATATCTGTCCAGACAAGAAAAGCAGTTCGTATATGCCATGGTATTTCAGTCTGCCAGTACTGTGCATTGGCTTGTTTGTTCTTTTCATTCAAAGCTACTTTGGGTCACATATGATGTACTAAGGCATGAATAATGAAACAACTGGTCATATGAAATGTTAATGTGATATACCACATTGAATTTAGTGGAAAGAGTTTTGAAATTCCCTATAAATCAATTGGGAAGATACAAATTTAAAAAGAGCTTGTATTTAGGTTGAGTTTTAAAAGATGCTTGTGCTCTGTACTGTGTTGTTCAGAAAAAAACCCCATGAACACTAAAAGATTCAGAATGCAACTATGGGGGATACCATAAGGATAGAAGAATGAAGAATGAAAGGGCAAACAAGACACATGTAGTTACAGGCCAGCCAAATGAAAACAAATATTACAGTGATTCTTAGGAATCACCATTCAGGGATAAATACATTGAAAATTGTATGAGTAACCCCAATGGTATTTACTCGTTGTATGAGTAAAGAGTCTCAGCGGCAATTGGCTGAGAGTTAAAGGCTGATAAAACATAGCTATGGGAAGTTCTCAAGAGAGAAGCTAGCTGCTGCATTCACCTAGACATCAGCAAAGCCATTGCATGATCCAGGCACCAGAAATCTACTATATTGGCACAGATATTTTGCACACTTTGTTGAAGTACAGCTAAACATGAAGAGAGGATGCAATTGATCTTTGCTCAAGTTCAATTTGTCCTGTGAAAGCAACAGATTGGAGGACATAAAATAAGTCGTTGAATTTGCCATTCCAAATGGAACCAGAGACAGGAAACTGACCATTCCTGAGGGGTGACAGGCACAGCCTAGTAGAGAGTGCAACCAAACTAGGAACCGAAGACAAGGCTGGCTGCTGCCACTCTGAGCAAATTGCTGCCCTACAGCCTGAGACATGTAACAAAATTCCAGGTTGCTAAGCAGCAATTTATTTTCCCATAGACTCTTCTGAAAATGCATACCAGACATTTAAAAGTTTGAAAATCTAATAATAATCTCTTCAAATGCTCATTTTTCAATTTGTTCTGCAAAAGCAATAGATTGGAGGATGTACAACAAGTTGTTGAATTTGCCTTTCAGCATGGAACCAGGAACAGGGTGGTGGTGACCATAGGGGAGGGGGAGGAGCTAGTAATGGGTAAAGGAGGTCAAGTATGTGGTGATGGAAGATGGTTTGACTTTGATTGATGGGCACACAGTGCAATATACAGATCATGTGTCATAGAAATGAACACTTGAAAGTTATACAATCTTATTAACCAATGTCACTCCAATACACTAAATGAAAAAAAAGCATGTTAACCAAAATTTATATTTTGAAATGTGCTTGACTATAAAATGGTGCCACAAAAACAGATACAATAACATATATACCATCTGAAATATAACTTTATACAGACACCCACAGAAAAGTGTCACATTCTTAGAAAGCTGAAGAAAAATGTACCGACCCATTAAGTGAACATTTGATTTTCAAATCAATAATAAGAGTAATTGATCAAACTTAAGCCTACATTGGATGAGTTGGTTTTGCTCTGCAGCAGGTATTGCCAATAAGTAAAAATGAGAGAGAGTACATAGACATTAACAGCCTTGATAAGAGATAAAGACATACTGTATGATTCCAACTATATGACATTCTGAAAAAAGCAAAACTATGGCAACTATAAAAAGATCAGTGGTTGTCAGGGATGGGTTCGCAGGGAGACAACTAGGAAGAACACAGCATTTTTATTGCAGTAAAAATACTCTGTGTGATATTATAATGATAGATATACGTCATTATACATTTGCCCAAACCCATAGAATGTACAACACAGAGTGAACTCCAAGGTAGTAAGTAAACTATGGACTTGAGTGACAATGACGTGTTGACATAGGTTCATCCTTGATAAGAAATGTACCACTCTGCCCAGTGATATTAATAATATAGGAAGCCATGCATGTGTGGAGGTTAGGGGTATATTGGAAATCTCTATAACTTCCTTACAATTTTATTTATAAACCTAAAACTGTTCTAAAAAAGATTGTCATTAACAGAATGAGATTCAACCCAATGTTTACCTTCAATGAGTATACATGCATACATTATTTCCATGATAACCACTTATTGACTTGTCACTTATTAATTTTACATGCCAGTCATATCTCCTTTACCTAGATTATGTGTTCATCTTAAATTGTGCATTCACTGGTGCCTACCACAGTAGTGGGGACATGGAGGTGCCCAGTGAATGACTGAAGAATGAATGCTGGGAAGGGAATCCACCAGGGGGAAAGAAAATCACTGTCCTCCCAACACTGGTAATAGTCCGTAACTCTCTAGAAGTAGGTCTATTTTACATTCTCTTGACAATCACATTCTGGCTGAACTTCCTGCCAAGATATAACAATGAATGTGAGAAGAAAGCAAAGACAGAGATGGTTCAAACACTGAAAGGTACCAATCATTCTGCATTTGTTGTAGTCTTTCACTGCCTGATGGTACCATTCTTTATCATCAGCTTATACTAACAGTATACATCAAGCATCTGTTTCAGAAAACAAAGCAATATGTTACACTGAACATAATTAGGTGAAATATTTCACAACAGAACTTGTCTTATTTTCCATTTAAAGAGCACATGAAGTTAACCATAGGTATATGGATGTAAATGTATGAATAAAGGTATGGTCTCATGCCTGAGGCTTCCAGATAATATTTAAATCAATGTGTATGGTCATTCTTTTAAGCTTAAAACTTTTAAGAGATTAATTCTAAACCCTCAGAAAACAAGACATAGGTAGGAAGTCTGAATTATGCCCACTATAATAATAATCATCATATTTAGTTACATAAAGATGTTTCTATTTGCTTTGAGACATAAATATTGATAACTGTGTCTCCATTGTCTATCACAGTGTATTCTTTCTCAATGCTACCTGAAGGAACCAATGACATGAGCCTTTGTGATATGAGTGACAAGGGGAGTAAATAGATACTGTGAGAACATGGCTCTCATTCTTGGATCTTCAGTGGACATACGGTATCAAGGCAACACTATTTTTCCGAAGTTTACCTTGCTTTGCCTCAAAAAATGCAGTGCGATAATAGAACACTTTCATCACTTTCGAAACCCACCATGCTGTTGCGTTTTTAACAATCAAATATAATAAAAGTTTTTATACTATTTTCATATTAAAAATACACTAAATTCTTAGGACCAGAAAATCCTTGCTGCCAGAAGGGCATGGTTAAAAATTCTTCTCTATCATATACAGTTTTAGTGAAATAGTCTTTCTTCTGCGAGCAGCATACCTCCCACTCCCACCAGATGGGCAGAGTTTTGGGAATTATGAGTTATTACCACCTAACACTTAAAAAAAGAAAACTCAGCCCTGGCTGGTGTGGCTCAGTGGATTGAGCGCAGGCTGTGAACCAAAAGGTTGCCGGTTTGATTCCCAGTCAGGGCACATGCCTGGGTTGCAGGCCAGGTCCCCAGTAAGGAGCACGAGAGAGAAAACCACATATTGATGTTTCTCTCCTTCTCTTTCTCCCTCTCTACCCCTCTTTCTAAAACTAAATACATAAAGTCTCTTTAAAAAAAAAGAAAACTCTAATAGGCACAATTTTCTCCTAAAATTGCTGTAAAAAAGTTATCTGCACTCTTATCCATTCTGCCTGTGTCATTATCTGATATATACATGTTAGTGCTTGGGTAATATAAAGGCAATTCTAAATTAAATAATTACACTAAATTATTTATAGAGGAGATATACACACAATGCAGCTGGGGGCTAGTGGATGATATATAAAACAGCACAGTTCTTTCTGGTTTCCTGAATTCTGTAACAGTACTATTAACAATAAATTCCGAAAGAATTACATACCTTTTTTCTTCTACTTGCAATCAGTAGCTTGAGATTCCTAAAGGGGCACACTATCCCAAATGTATCAAATGAAACAGAAGTCACGGAGAAAATGATCTCTTTTCTAACCTGTTTTTCACTCAGAATTTGAAACATTTTGGCAATATGTGTGACCTCAAAACTGCTGTAGCTGGAGAAAAACAAACATAAACAGCTGGGGGATAGATGATGAGAACACACTCTTAGGGATACTCCACCATCTTAAGGATGATACAAGGAAATCCATCTTTTGTGGCTTTTTGTGAACTGTCATGGCTGTTGTAACTGTGGAGAAGATGGCATGTCCAGAACCAATACAATGAGAACAGAAACAGTATCTCCCATTCTAGTTCACCAAAGTACGTTCTGGTCATTCTCTTTCATTTCAATTGTTTTGTTCCTTTCCCTTTGTTATTCTCCTAGGTCTTTGATATTGTAACAGGGTGCAGCCAAGAGGGGTCCCCAAATAGAGATTTGAAATGGGGTCCAGAACTCAAGGTGTTCAGGAAATACTAGGATGTCCTCGCTCCCCACCCCCCACAGGTGTGGGTTGGGGGAAGGGACAAATGCAGCAGGGCCATTGAGAGCTGTTTTGCATAGCAACAGCTTTGCAGCTCACCTCTGGTGTGGTCATTTAACATATCTATAACCTTAAACTGGTTGCATAGATATGTTAAATAGCTGTGGCCTTGCTCTGAGCCAGGGGAATGGAAGTAACTCCCCCCCGCCAAGATGTAACTGGGAGGCAGGGCCCTCGAGTTACAGTGCCTGCATGGAAGCTTGAAGAAGATTGGCTCCATGACATGGGGCCACACCTGCCCAGATTCACGAAGCCCAGTAAAGCTGGAAAGCTTTGTGAGTACTGGTAGGTGTAACTAATTGTAGGAGGAGTTGGAAATGGGGCTGCAGAGGAAGATTGGCGTGGGGATTTAAACCCAGACCAGGCTGGGGCAGAGCAGGGAGAGAACCACGTGACTTTGCCAGAGTAGGGACCCTCACAGTGTTAGTAGGGGGAACCACCCCCCACTTTAGCAGAGATCCCCGCGACACAGCTGAGGGTGCCAGGAACCGAGGGAGGCCTACCAGCCGAGCACGGATTACTGGGAAAAACCGGGGGCTGCCTGAGCCAAGGACTTCTATTTCTTTTTCTGAGATATGGTACCCCAGACTGGGCAAAGGGGGAAGGAAGGACTGTGTGTGTTTGTGGGTGTTTTAAGGGACTTTGGGATTTTGATGAAGACATTAGATCACTACTTTAAGTCTGTGTAGTATTAAATAAACATTTCCTTTCCTTTTCACAAATCTCTGGCATTGAGAGATGTCTTTCCTATAAGGCGGCCAGACATAACGAACCTTGGGGGTTCCTTTCGGGTAATAGTATATTGCCTTCAGCCGCCCTTTGCCCTCCCCCCTTGTGTTCTATAAAAATATCATTGGGAGGCTATGTTCCCATGAAGACTGTAGTAATCTGTACAAACAGATTGGCATAAATCATGAGCTTTCCAAATTCAAAGGTACAATTGCAAGGTGATACTTATCACCATTCTTCATGTTCATGATCCCAGTCATAAAACCTCTTCAACTCTGTCAAATTCAACTTCCTCTTAACCAGTTATTACTCCATTTTTTAAAAGAAAAGAACACAGAATCTTAGTTTGGTTAGAGGTGCAATTTTTTAACAATTGCCATGTAGCTCAGGTAAGATTGATGCATTTTAAAATAAGTGTTTGCTCTGGCTGGTGGCAGTCTGATTGGGAGCATAGGAACTATAGAAACTTCCATCTGAAAGAATTAGATTGT
Source organism: Tonatia bakeri (assembly GCA_004024845.1). Classification (NCBI taxonomy): domain Eukaryota; kingdom Metazoa; phylum Chordata; class Mammalia; order Chiroptera; family Phyllostomidae; genus Tonatia; species Tonatia bakeri. The sequence continues at coordinate 129,097 of PVIA01004197.1, forward strand.
ATATAGATAAAATACATTTTACTTTTTACTTTTAAGCCCTGCTACCAGTAATTTCAAATAAAACATTAATTTCCCAAAACATTTTTAAAACAGCATTACTTCAAACTCATACATTATGAATTGAAGTAGGACATCTTGACTCTGAAAAGAACTAAGAATTTTATGAACACTTTCTAAGAGGTCTGTGTTCCTTCTCAGCTAGACTATGGGGTGATTTTTTTTCTATGTAACAGCTATATATTCAGTGATCTATTTCTTTTACTTGGTTTAGGGAAGACCAAATGGAAACTGATTCAATGGACCATTTCCTCAGCCAAGAATGTAAATAAAAAATAAAATCACATCCTTGGGTTCAGATAGATGGAATGACAGAGATTAGTACAAACATTAAAGTTCTAAAGTAGAATTCAGCAAACTTTTTTTAAAGATTTTATTTATTTTTAGAGAGAGAGGAAGGGAGGGTGGGGGGAGAGAAACATCAATGTGTGGTAGCCTCTAGTACACTCCCTACTGGGGACCTGGCCCAAAACCCAGGCATGTGGCCTGACTGGGAATTGAACCAGTGACTTTTTGGTTTGCAGCCCCGCACTCAATCCACGGAGCTACACCAGCCAGGGCAAACTTATTTTTTAAATAAACTACCAGAATGTAAATATTTTAGACTTTGTGAGCCACTCTATCTATGTTACAACTATTCAACTTCTCCGTTGTATAGTGCAAGTACCAACAGATAATACATAAATTAATGGGAATCACTATCTTCTAATAAAGTTTTATTTATAAAATAAAAAACAAGAACTTCCTAAGTGATCTCCTTGCCTCTAATTCTGTCTCCCACTAGTCAATCCCATTCTCTCTTAGCAGGCATATTTTTCTAAAAAAGCAGTATTTTACCAGCTCACCACTGCCTATTGAATGAAGTCCAGAACTCTTAATCTGCTATTTATAGCCTCCCACAATCCACACACACTCATCTTTTCAGGCAGAGATCCTACTGTTTACTACCATACAGCCACTAATTTAATGAGACTGAACACTCTGTTACTGCACACACTCAGTGCCAGCTCATCTGCACCCCTTTGCAGATGGTCTCTTTTGCCCGGCATGCTTTTCTGCCTCTCTTGCCAACTACAGCCCAACCAATCCAGCCCAACTCAAACGTCATCAACTCCCAAAAGCCTTCTTTACTTACCACAACTGGAAATGATCCACTTCTTTCAAATTTCCTGTAGTACTTTACATAGATATATTTGTGTGAACCTATTTATCGCTTTCCCACCTAAGAGGAAGGCTATGAAGGCTTCAGTAGAGCATGGAGTATGACTTACTCAGGTCTGTTCTCATAGCAGGATCTAAAATATTGTCTTGCAGGTAGGCAGCATGTGATGAATGTGTGGTTAGCTAAGGAATTTATCATTCTATAGATTTTACAAAATGTGATATGAAGATCTTCAAAACTTAACATATAGTCCTACATGTGGGTAAACAGCACACATACATACACTGACATCAAATATCATTTTCTTTCTAATTCAACTAATAAGCATGTATTGTCATGTGTCTTGTGTGTTTTATAATTCACCAAAATTTCTTACAGTTTTTTAAATAGAGAAAGTAAGAATGAAAATGTATAATCTTTTCTGGTGGTTTTAAGATCTTTTTCAAACAAATGTGGTTTCCCCGGAGTAATCACAAAATAGCTATGACTGCTGAGGAGAAAATTACATTACAAATGAGCAGCTACCTGTTATGAAATTACGAGGCATTTTCATCAAAGGACTTAAAAAGGTAGCAGACTGACCAGTTAACATGTTTCCCCTGACCTGGGGGGACTTTTTTCCAGTTAATAGCTTCTGAGGAATGCGTCCTTTTGATTCTTGTCTCTGACACAGAAATGATTGTCCCATTTAACCAGTCTCCTATCACATATATCAGAGAATCCTATTTACTCACACACTACTGGAACATTAAAACACAATAGAGTGATTGTCTCTAGAAGAAAAATTTAAAGATTGACTTTTTTTTACCCCAAAAGGGGGTTGAGATCAAAAGCTGACTTTAATAGATGTTTGACTAAGGTCATACTCATAGGAAATGGAACACAGAAGATGAAAGAAAAGAAATAGGGCTGCCTTTTGATCTCAGCCAAATCCATTTGGCATTGTTTAGCTTTTATATAATACTTTACTTTTAGGTGATATCATGACTTGAAATGAATCAGCTTTCTTCTTGAGGCTTTAATAGCTCTGTATTACTTCGGCATTTCACAAAGTTTATGAAACATATTCCTACTTTGTTAGATTGTATTGCAATAGAAGTTCTTTTCTTCATCTGTATCACTATCATATAATGTCCATGATATACTTTAAAAAATGTTCAGGGAAGCTCAAAACCCAAAATTTTCTTATGAAATGGTCTTCAAAGAAAATCCTCAATAAAGTCACCACCAATCTGTAAATAGCAATGGGCCTTCTTAATTTGAAGCTTCATTATTTTTTAATGTGCATTTCCCATGAACTAGAACTGTTTACTACTTTGTAGCTCAACATTGGGCAAAGCCAACACTAGAGAAAAGAAGAACTGTTATTGAATACTGACTACTACATTGCAAGCACCTTTAGGCTAAGATAGTGTTACATATAATATGCTATCTCATTTAATTGTCAAAACTACTCCATGAAAATGCAAGGACTATTATGCCAATTATACAGATGAGGAAAGTGAGAGTGGAAGAGATTGATTAGCTCAGGTAATATCACCTAGTGAATAAATAACAAGGCAGAGCTTTGAACCAAGATTTAGCTAACTTCAAAGTTCTGTTCTTTCCATGCTGCTTTTGAATTATTAAAATGCTAGAACACAAAAAAAGTTCTTTTATTTTTAGTTCCATTAATTAAGTGATTCTCAAAACTACAGCAAAAATTTAGATAGGATTATACACACAATATGGACCATTGTTTGAGACATGGGGAATGAGTTATCCTATTAAATTTATTAAGCCATTGTCTACATAATTCATGTCCTCCCCAAAATTAACTTTTGTCAAATGCTGACAGATTATCACCATGAAAGTTTAGGGCATTATGTTTTTATTTCTTGAATTATTCTAATAATTGCCTCAATGTGCCCGTTCTCTCAGCAGGTGTGAACTGTCTATAAGTATGTACATCTTGAAATGTTTTGAAAAAATAAAACAAGAGCTTCCTAAGTGACAGCTTCTCATCACCTATCAAAAGACTTGACCTAGTAGACATTTTAAAGAAAATGACTACTATAAAGATCAGTGATTCTAATGAGAAGCTTATGTTTCCAAATTAATTAATGTTTCTAGAAAGGAAAAAAATGGTCAAGAAACATCATATATAACAGCTTCTTCTTAATAGATATTAAACGGTTCCAGTTTATTTAAAAACAGATCCATTGTTCTTATGTTACACTTGCCTCTAAAAAGGTGGATGTCAATCAAAAAGATGAAGGGTTCTTGTGGAAACAGACTGACAGTTGTCAGATTAGGATGTCATCTTTCTCTTCTTTCTTTTACTTATGTTATATTATGTATGCATTTACTTATTTATTGCTTGTCAAAAGATTGGTTAGTGTTATTTCTTCCCCTCTTTCATTGCCCCCGCTCACCTGTCCTCTACCCTAGCCCTTTTACACTTCATCTGAACCACAAAGAGAAGGCACAGTGAACACCTGGCTGGTGTGGCTCAATGGACTGAGTGCTGGCTTGTAAACCAAGGAGTTGCCGGTTTGATTCCCAGTCGGAGAATGTGTCTGAGTTGCAGGCCAAGTGCCCAGTAGGGGTTGCATGAAAGGCAACAACACCATGATGTTTCTCTCCCTCCCTTCTACTCTCTCTAAAAATGAATAAATAAATAAAATCTTTAAAGAATATGTTTTTTTTTAAAGAAGGCACAGTGGAGAAAATACTAAAAGAACTTTTAGCTTTCCTATGGAAGAAATAAAAATTTTAATATCTGAAGAGAGAAAGCTCAGATTAAACTATGTTTGTGACTTAGGATTTACAATATGTTTGGCATTCCAGTTTCAAAGGGAACACATCCCATAAATTTTGATTAGTTGTATTTTCTTTTTTACTTATTTCAAGATTATTTTTGATGTCTTGTTTTCTTATTTGATGCATTGGTTATTTAGTAGCATGTTGTTTAATCTCCACATACTGTATTTGTGCTTTTTCCAGTGTTCTTTCTATAGTTGATTTCCAGTTTCATGCCATTGCCATCAGAAAACATACTTGATATGATTTCAGTCTTCCTGAATTTATTGAGTCATATTTTGTGGAGTAATATGTGGTCTACTCTGGAGAATGTTCCATGTGTACTTGAAAAAATATGTATTCTGCAGTTTTAGATGGAATGTTTTATCAATGTCTCTTAGTTGATCTCATCTAATGTCACATATAAGGCCATTATTTCCTTATTAACTTTCTCTCTGTATGATCTAGCCATTGATATGAACAGGGTATTAAAATCCCCTACTATTTTATTAATTACTATTTTATTAATGTGTTGTATCACATTGATTTACAGATATCGAACCATTCTTACATCCCTGGGATGAATCCCCTTTGGTCATAGTGTATAATGCTCTGATTATGGGTAGAGGGACTAAGCAAAAAGGACTCATGGACGTGGACAACAGTGTGGTGATTGCTGGGAGGAGGAAGGTATAGGGGGCCAAATGGCAAAGGAAAAGAAAGACAATAAAGATTAAATTTTAAAAAATTAGTCTGAGGAAAAAGAAAGACTCCCCAAACACTATAGAGTCCCAATTAAGTTAACAAACTGTAACATAATTACAGTTCAATCGTGATGAATATTCACCTATCCATCTGAACCATGTAGTTATTTGGTTAAGGATCTTGAAAAAAACAAGAGTTCAGTTTTTCCTTCAACAGATGAAGCTTCTCACTTGAAAAAGTTAAGATTTCTTTAAGAAAATTATATTACAATACTGTAGTTTGCCTTTGAGTAGAATGGTGAACTGCATAATGCAGATAGCTCATTTTTAATATTTTAATGTACATATGCACAGTGATATATTTGTCAGAAGACAACATTAATTTATACCAAAAAGTATATTCTGCACTTTTCTTTTATGAATTATATGAGAATTATGTAGAAATAGGCTGAATAATGTTCTATGAATTAGGTCTTAAATATGAAAATAGAAGGACCTGCCCCATCTGCTGGAACAGACCATGTGACAGATTTATGACATGGGTTCTGAATTATTGATACATATATGTATATATTATATTTTATAAGAGGTATCAAGGGACCATACCATCTGGCAAAAAAGGCATCGATGACAATATCTTACTCTCAGTAAACATTAGCACCAGATAACTCAATAGGTAACCATTTTCTTGTGTAAATTATGAGGTTCTGCCACAACAGGTAAAAGAAAAAATGAGATAATTTATTTCATTGTCCCAAATCCAAGAAGCTACCCACTGAGCATTCTTCATACTCCACTAGGAAGTCATTGCCTATGGAGTTTACCAGACAAGATGATATCTTATTCTTACATGAAAACAATTAACAATAGCTGTATAGTGGATAGTGACAGGATGATGATTTAAAGAGAAATACTGTAAGGATGAGGGAAATGACATATAGGAAACTCTGAAATACAGAAATGGCAGAAGCCATGGTCAGCACAGGAGAGAGATATAAGAGACACCCAGTTAGAGAGAAAAGAGAAAGCTGGCTGTAAGCGGAACAGCAGTCCTGACAAGGGGGAGAAGAGAAGACCACCCTGAAGGCTTCCATTCTAAGGGATACAGACTTAACACACACACACACACACACACACACACACACACACAATGAAAGCCTAGATTACTCAAAACACAAAACTACTAAAAGCACAAAACTCATAGTTTACTTGATACATGAGCATGAAATATCTGTAGTAAGAATGAAAGAGCTGGGGAGGTGGGCTGGAGTGGGGGTAAAAGGCAGAAAACTGTACTTGGACAACGATTTTAAAAAATGTCAAAAAAAAAGAACTAAAGAGCTTGCAAGATGGAAAGATTTTAATATCATGAAATATATTCCACTACTTAGTCATGTGAACATATATTCAAATCCCAATACATAAACCAAGATGTTTAGCTAGGAAAACAACACTGAAAGAAAATGAAGATGAGTTATAAAGATGAATTTCCTAATGGAAAATATTATGAAAATTTAAGAAAGCAATTCAAGTGCTAGAACAATGAGTAAACGTATGCCTATCTTTTAACACTAACTGAGGAAACATAAGCTCTGATACTACTGCACAGAGACTCCTAACAGAGTTAGTTCTCAATAAATAGGTTCTTTGCTTCTTTCTTTTTTTCCTTCTGAGGGAAAATGTATTTCTGAGGAATAGGTTGGAGTATATAAATAGTACATTAACTCTTCTGGGTCCCTATATATCATTTGTTAGCAAATTATTTTCAAAAGAAACAGAAGGAATCAAAGAACTTTTGAGAAGTGTCTGAGAAATCATATGCACTGGGAGAATCTGACTGACCTTTTCCTGTAAGTAATCTGTTATATGATCACTAATCTGAGGTTTAAGGTTTTGTAAACTACTAACATTTTCCCAGCAAAACACATGGAATGCTCTAGAAGAAAACACATTGGCTTGATAGTCAAACACATAAATGCTAGTCCTGGCTTTGTCATTGATTATCTCTGTAAACTTAGGCAAGTCCCAATGCCAAATATGTGGCTTGGTGGCCTGATCTGAAATATGCAAGGGCTGAATGAAATGGTTTCCAAGTTCATCTTCCAGCTCCAAGACATTGTAGTTAATAATATTTTACTTTTATATAAAAAATCAAGCTCTGGCCTTGGCTGGTGTGGCTCGGTTCTAAGCATCAGCCAGCAAAATGAAGGGTCACCAGTTCCATTCCCAGTCAGGGCATATGCCTGGGCTGCAGGCCAGGTCCTCAGCAGGGGGTGCACGAGAGGGAACCATAAATGATGTTCTCTCCCTCTCTTTCCCCCTCCCTTCCCTTCCATCTAAAAATAAATAAATAAAATCTTTATTTAAAAAATCAAGTTCTGTTATCACAGATGGCTGACAAGCAAATTCTCTCAACTTCAAATCTTTCCACTAGGTAGGAACCATTGAGATCATGTGTAACACACATAAGGATTCGGTTGTCCAAATATTCTCTTTAAAGGGTTTAGTTTAAATCACTTTTAAACACAATTTGAATAAAATAATGCTTCCATAAATATTATTTTTGTCAGTCTTCATATTACTACCTAACTGTCAAGGCAATAAAAGAGTTACAATAAAAGGATTTATTATGAGAAATTATTTATTATCAGAAATTCTTATAGCTTTCAGCATAAAGTACAAACTCTCTGGTTTTCAAAGGTATTCACCATACTTTCATATCTTATATACTCAATTCTTTACCCACAAGCCAAATTCGATTCTCATACTTCTAATATTCCACACTCATTCCTGTATATAAATTTTATTAATATGCTTTTAAGGACTAATGTGACTGTGTTTGGCTCACCAAGATAACCCAGGATCATCTCTGTAATTTAAACTCAGCTGATTAGTAACCCTAATTGCATCATCAAATCATTTCACAGCAGGACCTAGATTAGTGTTTGAATAATGAGGAGACAGCAATCTTAGGGGGACATCTTTATGTACAACAATTTTTAAAATTAACACGTAAACCCAAGCAGTATATAAGACAATACTTCATGATGAACTATAGCTTATGATGGAAATGTAAAGTTGGATCAATTTTCTAAAATCAGTTAATGTGATTTGCCATATCAACAGATGAAAAACACAAACACATATGGTTATCTCAAAGGATGCAGAAGAAGCATGTGTCACTACTCAACATCTATTCTTGATTTTAAAGAAAAATCCTACATAAACTAGGAATTTAAAAAGTATACTTGCACCTAACACCCAGATATTGGCTTTGAGACAGCATTTCCAATAAGAGGAACCAAGGCTCTTGGAGAAATAGTGATATCTAGGAGTGGAACAGGAAATATTCACAATGATCCTGGAACATCTTGTAGCCCCAGAAGTAAGGAAGTGCTAAAAACAACAACAAAAACAACCATGGCCCTATACCAAAAGAACATAGGAACAAATAAAAATTTCTGATGGTCTAAGCTGGAAAAATTTGAGTAAGTAACAAAATAAATAAAGCTATGGTAGATTATAGCCCAAATAATAAAGAAGATATATGTGAGCCCATATTGATATAAATGATTGCATAATAATTAAATGGAGGAGAACATTAAGCAAAACCTCAGGACATCTGAATAAGGTATGTACATCAGTTAATAATAATATATCAATATTGGTTCATTAATTGCAACAAATATATCATACTAATGTGAGATATTAATAATAGAAGTAGCTGAGTGTGAGTGCATTAGTTTCCTAAGGTTGCCGTGATGAAATAGCATGGACTGCATGGCTTAGATGACAGAAGTTTATTTTCTCACAGTTTTGGAGGCTGGAAATCCAAGATCCAGATGTCAACAGGTTTGGTTTCTTCTGAAGCCCCTCTTCTTGGCTTGCAGATGGCTGCCTCCTTGCCGTGTCCTCAAATGGACTTCCTGCAGTATGCACATAACCTGCTGTCTCTGGATTCCAGTTTCCTATTCTTACAAGGAAACCAATCAGATTAGATGAGTGCCCACCCTAACAGGCTCATTTTAACTTAATAAACTCTCTATAAGTCTGATTTCCTAATGCAGTCACATTCCGAGGTCCTAATCCAATATGATTAGTGTCTTTATGAAAATGGGAAATTTGGGCACAGTGACATGTGCAGAGAGAAGATGTGAAAAGACAGAGGATGAAGATGGCCATCTACAAGTCAAGAAGAAAGGCACAGAATAGATCTTTCTCTCATAGCTTTCAGAAGGAACCAACTATGCCAAAACCTTGATTTTTACTTTCAGCTTTGAGAAGTGTGAGACAATAAATTTCTGTTATTTAAAGTACTCAGTCTATAGTTCTTTGTTATGGCAGCCATAACAAAGTAACTCAGATTTTGGTACCAGGAAGTATGGCTCTGCTGTAACAAATATATAAAAACGTGGAAGTGGCTTTGGCATTGACTAGTTATTAGAAGCTGAAAGAAGTTTGAGATTCATGGTAGAAAAAGCCTAGATTGCCTTGAAGGGGTTGTTGCTAGAAATATGGATGTTAAAGGCAATTCTCGTGAGAGTTCAGAAAGGGAGGATAGAAAACATCAATCCTTTTGGAGAATACAGATATTGTCACGAACAGAATGTTGGTAAAAATATAAATGTTAAAGTGCTTCAGGTGAGATCTCAGGTGAAAATAAGGAAGATATTGTTGAAAATGAGAGGAAAAGTGATCTTTGCTATAAAGTAGCAAAGCACTTACTGAATTGTGCTCTATATTGAATGGAAAGGAGAACTTGTCAGCAATATACTTGGATATTTAGGTGAGGTGACTGAACAGTGTTGAAGGAGTAGCCTGTTTTCCCTCCACTGCTTGTAGTAAATGAGAGAGCAGGGAGGTAAATTGGAGGTGGGATTATTCAGCAAAAAGACACCAGATCTTGAAGATTTGGAAAATTCTCCGCTTATGCAGATACTGTGCTCTGGAAACTCTCTGTGTGGCTGGGCAACTGTTTGCTAAACAGAATCGGCTTGTGACCCATGGATCCAATCAAGCATCTTAGCAGAAGAGAGGAACAGAAATTTGGTTACATGGGAAATATCTGTGGAGGACCCACTTACTTGATGGCTTGGACTCCTATGAATTTCACAAGGGGCTAACAAGGTTTTTGAGAGTATTATAAAACAATGCCAGCCTGAAATGAAGGAAATAACGATGGGACAAAATAGTGACTCAGAGGATAGTCTGGTGGGGCTGCCACTGCTACCTCCTGCCACAAGGGGGCAGGTTAAGGGGGTGAAATGACTATCCAGGAACAAGGGTTGGTGTCGCCACCCTCTGGGCCCTGAGGACCAGCACAGAATCAAAAAGGATTATTCTCAAGCCTTAAAATCTAATCGAATTGCCCCTGTTAGGACTTGTTCAGGAGCCACTTACCCCTTTCTTCCTTTTGACCTCCAACTTCTGCAATTGGAAAGAATGTCCATCATATGCCTGCCCCACCATTGTATTTGGAAACAGACAACGGGTCCTCTGGTTTCATAGGGTCATGGCTGGACAGCAATTTTGCCACAGAAGGTGAATCATTCCCAGAGTCCCACCCAATAGCCAATTTAGAATGTGATTTAGATGAGATATTGGAGTTAGAAATGATGCTGAAATCATTTAACATTTTGGGGGATGTTGGGATGGGGGTGAATGTACTTTAGGAAGAGGAGAGGCCCCATGTTATGTGTGTAACTGTTCCTCCCACATTCATGTGTTGAAGTCCAAACCTACAGTTCCTTCAAATATGACCTTGTTTGGAGATGGGGTCTTTATAGAGGTAGTTTAGTTAAAAATAAGTTCCTTAGGGTGGGCTCTAACACAGTATGACTGGTGTCCTATAGAAGGGGGGAATTTGGACACACAGACATGTACAGAGGTAAGACGATATAATGAGATCTACAGAGAAGGATAGCTATGTGCACACACAAGAAGACAGGCCTTCAAAAGGAATGAAGCGTTCTGATACCTGGATTTTAGACTTCCAGCCTCCAGAACTGTCAAAAAATTAAATTCTGTTGTTTAGAATAGCAATTCAAGGAAAATGTATAAAGGATCCATGCACATGGACAATGGAGTGGGGTCTGACCCAGGGAGAGGGAGGGAGGGTTGGCAGAGTAGCGGGGAGCAATGGGGGAAAAATTGAGACAATTGTAATTGAACAACTGTATAAAAATTACCCAGCAACTCTGTGGTACCTTGCTATGATAGCCATAGAAAAACAATAGACGTATACTAAAATCCAACACTGCAAAATACTTTAGAACAACACATAGAAAATCTTGTGAGCCTGGGTTAGGCAAAGATTCCTTGGATAAAGTAGAAAACCATAATGCTTAAAAAAATTATAAACCGGGTTTCATCAAAATTAAAACTTTGGTTCTTAGACAGGCACTGTTTTAAAAACAAAACAACAATTCAAAATCTGAGAGAAAATATTCAAAAGAGACATATCTAATCAAAGAACTGTATCATTAACATAGAAACTGAAAAATAAGAAAAAAATCAACAGAATGAAAAAATTACATAGCATCTGGACAGTTTACCAAAGATACAAAGATGGCAAAGTACAGTAAAAGGTGTTCAGCATCCTTAGTCATTCAGTAAAATGCAAATTAATCTTACAATGAAATAGCAGAATACACCCATTAGAAAAAATACCCGCAACCCCCCAAACTGACAACACCAGTTTCTGACAAGGATGTGAATCAAGGGGGTCTCTTATTCACAGCTAGTGGAAATGTGAAACAATACAGCTCCTCAGGAAAAGTTTCACATTGTCTAGTAAAATTAAACGTGCATTTACTGTATAACCCAGAATTCTACTGCTTGGTATCAATCTAAAATGTAGAAATGTATTCCCCAAAACACCTGTACACAGATGTTAATAGAAAATTTATTCATAATTGCCAATACCTGGGTATGAAGCCAATTTTTGTTATTCACTAAGTGTTTGTGGAAGTTATAATTAGAAAAATAAACATAAAATGTTAATATAATACACAATAAATGCTAGCTCATTAGCAATTATATTTGTGTTTGTGACAATGTTCAGTGCTGTACTGTATAATATTAAAGTGCGTTTAATGTATTGGCCTGCACATATATAAGACATCTCCATCATCAGAAAAACCAAATCCGGTGTATAATGCTTGACTAAGGGAACATTAGGTATGCTTATTGAACAAAATAAAAGTTGAAATGAGGGCAAAAATTTTCTTCATTTTAAAATATTAACCAACAATAATTTCTTTAAAAAGGGCTCCAGAATTCTGAATTAGATTTAATTAATATTTTATAAAGTTCTCTCAAACTTTTTTGTTTTTAATTATTTTTTTATTTGTTTCTATTTTTCCAGTCACAGTTTACATTTAATATTATTTTGTATTACTTTCAGATCTATAGCATATGGATTAAACAATCATATACTTTACAAAGTCCTTCTCCCCGGAATTTCTGGTAACCACCTAGCACCATACAGAGTTATTCAAATACTATTGACCATATTTCTTTTTTTCATTTTTTATTGTTGTTCAATTACCATTGTTCCCATCTTGCCCCATTGCTCTCCCCTGCCCTGCCCATCTTCACCTCCCACATTCAATCCTCCCCACCCCATTGTCCTTGTCCCTGGGTCCTTTGTACATGTCCTTTAACTTGTTTGTCTCAAAAGGAAGCCAGAAAACATTTCTGTAATATCTCATAATTTCTCCAAACTTTAGGAATAAAAGGCATATTTGTATTTTTGCATTTTCTCATTAAGGTATACATTTTTAATATATTCACAATTCACCTTTTTACAAATGTGTTTCAAGGCAGCAAGTTTTATTTCTGTTCTCCCAGATGCAGAGAGCTACAGTTCCAAATGAGAAAAATGACAATCTTAGGATTGCAAAAAAATAAACTCATTAAATTTCTAATAATTTTTCAAAAGTATCAATTATAGTTTACATATATATGTATATACTTAAGCACTTACATGCAATAAGTTATTAGGGCACAAATGAAAAGGAGGAAGAGAATGGGAAAACAATAAAGCAAGACAAATGGGAGCTGGAGATAGTCCCAACAATAAGAGAATTCTATAATTTTATAAACACAAAAAAGTCAAGGTACATTTTACCCTACTCATATACTTGGAAAGAAGTACTGGCTCTGTACATTAATAATTCCTTTTCTCCAATTGACTCATTATATTGAATGCTTGTTTGAAAGATAAAAAACATCATTCTGTCTTTGAGACTGAAACACAACATCACATTCTCCCAAGGAAATAAGCTGTTTTGCCCATTTGAAAAAACTTAATATCATGATCCTTAATAATGAAAGGAAATGACATTGTACCTTGAAGTAAAAATAACAGATCTGTTCTGAAGATCTCTAACCAGACATCGCAGAAATTGGACAATTTACTGAGTGCTCTTATTCAGTCAGGAGTTTCTAAATTGAGTGAGAAGGGATTTTTGTATGTCTGGGTTTCTATTGGCCTCCATCATAACTTTCAATTGCATTCATTCATCGACGATCTTCATTCCTGTATGGTCTTTTTGTCAATTTGAAGAGAAAGGGAAGATGTCTGCCATATTTTCACACATGGCTATTTATTACATTGAAAGTAAATTTTATCTTCGGAGTACTAGTCTATGATGTTTAAACTTAATAACAATACTAAAGGCACATTATAAGTCTTTAATGTAGTAAAAACCATAGTGGAAATTAGACAGTAATAATGGTTTCTAGTTACATAAAAACATGCGTTAAAATAAACATTTTAGCTATAACTTTTAACAGTTTACAAACATTATTAGGAGCAAATGAAATAAATCTCAAGAGAGCTTATATTGTAAAACATAAGGGTGTGAGTTTAATTGGATTTCATAGTAGCAGTGCTTTTACTTTCTCCCTTAGGTCTACTGTGGGAAATCAGTAGATCAATGGATAACCCTGAACAAAGTTCATCAAAACTCAGAGGCTTTGTTTACAACTATTCCCAGTCAGGACACATGCCTGGGAACATGCCTGCTTTAGTAGTCCTTTAGTAAGGACTACTAAAATCTTATATCATGATCCAACTGTGTGATTAGTAGTATAGAAATTGTACTTCAGCATGCAGTGAAATGCCAAAAAGTTGCTGTAACAAAATTGTTGGTGGCTCCAGCCCTGGCTGGTGTGGCTCAGTGGATTGAGCATCAGCCTGTGAACCAAAGGGTCAATGGTTCGATTCCCAGTCAGGTCACATGCCTGTGTTGTGGGCCAGGTCCCCAGTAGGGGGCCATGTGAGAGGCAAGCACACATTGATGTTTCTCTCCCTGTCTTTCTCCCTCCCTTCTCCTCTTTCTAAAAATAAATAAATAAATAAATAAATAAATAAATAAATAAAATATTTTAAAAATGAACAATAGATAATGGTGGGCAAGGATGTGGAGAAATTTGAGCCCTTATATCTTGCTGGTAGGACTGTAAAATGGTGCATTCACTGTGGAAAATAGTTGGGTGGTTCTTGGTAAATTTAAACATAGAATTTACATATCGCAGTTTCACTCTTAGGTATATATGTACCCTAATTGAAAACAGGTATTAAAGCAAAAACACGTACACTGATGTTTATAGTAACATTCTTTATGGTAGTCAAAGATGAGAATAACCTAAATGATAATAGGTAACAAAATGAGTTATATCTATACAATGAAGTATTATTTAGATATAGAAAATGAATAGTGATATATGCTATCCCATTGATGAACCTCGTAAACATTATGCTAGCGAAAGAAGCCAGATGCAAAAGGCAACATACTGTATGATTTTATTTATATGACATATCCAGAACAAGCAAATCCATAAAGACAGAAAAAGGGCCCTTGCTGCTGTGGCTCAGTGTTGAGTGATGGCCTATGAACCAAAGAGTCGCTGGTTCAATTCCCAGTCAGGACACATGCCTGGGTTGTGGGCCAGGTTCCCAGTAGGGGGTGTGTGAAAGTCAACCACACATTGATGTTTCTCTCTTCTTTCTCCCTCCCTTCCCTACTCTAAAAATAAATAAATAAAACCTTAAACAAGAAAAAAACAGAAAAGGATTACTGGTAGCCAGGGGTTGAGAGATGGTGTATGAGCAGTGACTGGTTAATAGATATGGGGTTGAATTTGGGATGAGGAAAAATTCTGGAACAACATAAGGATTGTACAGTACTGTGAGTATATTTAATGTCTCTGAATTGCACACTTTAAAATGGTTAAAGTGATAAATATTATGTTGTATATTTTGCCATAAAAAACATATCAAAACAATAACTTAACTTTCTACTTTATGAGACCAAAAATAATAATAATAAAACTATAAACACAAGGAAAATGAAAGAAAGAAAATGACAAAACTTATAGTGAAAATAAATGAGAATAGAAAAGCAACATATATAATCAAATAAATCAATGTTGTATCTTTGAAAGATAAACAAATTTGGCAAACTTTTAGACAGACTGACAAAGTTAGAGAAAAGATTCAATTTACTGAAATCAGTAAAAGAAAAGCAGATATTACTAAAAAATCTTACAGAAATAAAAGAGTTTATAAGCCTCGATGGAATGAACAAATTCCGTCCGATATACAAACTACCAAAACTTACTCCAGAAGAAATAGAAAGCACAAAGAAATATAAAAAGAAAATGGATGAAATAAACTTCCCACAAAGAAAACCTCAGAACCAGACCACTTCTTTGGAGAATTCTACTGAAAGATTTAAGGTAGAGTTAACACCAAATTTTCACAAACTTTTTCAAAAAAATAGAAGAGGAAGAAACATATCCCACCTCATTCTATGAGACTGGTATTATCTTACACTAAAAATAAGCAAAGATATCACAAGAAAACTGCAAAGCAATATATCTTATGATTCCAAATGCAAAAATCATCAACAAAATACTAATAAACCAGATCTAGCAACATATACAAAAAGTTATATACCATGACCAATTAAAATTTATCTCAGGAATGTAAGAATGACTTAAGAAAATCAATTAATGTAATATCCCATATCAATAAAATAAAGGACCAAAACCACATTATAATGGTACAAGCAAAACTATGTGATAAAATACAATACCATTTATAGTAAAAAACACTCCTCAACTGGAAGGAGGGAATTTACTCAACCTAAAAAAACAGGCATCTACAAAAGCTCGCAGAACATCATAATTAATGGTGAAAAACTGAATGTTTCCCCTCTGTGATCAGAAAAAAGAAAAGGATATCTATTATTGCCACCTCTGTTCAAAAACATACTGGAGGTTCCTGCAACAAGACTGGTAAGGAAGACATAAGACTATCTCTGTTTGTGAATGAAATAATCCTTTATATTGACAAGCCTTTAAGCAGACTCATCAAGAAAAAAAAGAGAGAAGACCCAAATAAACACAATCAGAAATGAAAGAGGAGAGATTACAACTGACATCACAGAAATACAAAGAATTGTAAGAAATTACTACGAAGAACTGTATGCCAAGAAATTTGAAAACCTAGATGAAATGGACAAATTTCTAGAAAAATATAATCTT
>PVIA01004198.1:0-64799 GCA_004024845.1 Tonatia bakeri
TTTTTTTTTTTTTTTTTTTAAAGATTTTTATTTATTTTTAGAGCAGGAAGGGAGGGAGAAAGAGAGAGAGAGAGAAACATCAATGTGCGGTTGCTGGGGGCCGCGGCCTGCAACCCAGGCATGTGCCCTGACTGGGAATTGAACCTGTGATGCTTTGGTTCGCAGCCCGCGCTCAATCCACTGAGCTACGCCAGCCAGGGCCATTTGTACTCTTGTTTTAACAAGAGATGCTTCCAATTTCTAGATACTGTGTTGAAATTGAAGAAGTATATGCTGGGACAATAATGCAAGTGTTACCTACTCCAAAGGCCTTAAACTTTACAAAGGCCACATTAGTATATAACAGGGGTCAGGTAACTACAACCAGTGGCTCTGGCCCATGCCTGTTTTACACATAAAGTTTTACCGGAACACAGCCATACCCATTTGCTTATGTATTATGTACAGTTGCTTTGGTGCTACAACACCAGAGTTCAGTAATTGCAACTGAAACTGTATGACCAACAAATCCTAAAATATTTACTATCTGGCTCTTTACAGAAAATGCTTGCCAACTCCTGGGTCACGAATGTTGGTTCATTCTCCCCAACTGGAAACAAGTGGTGACGTGATCAGCTGTTTGGGTGGAAAAGGCCTTACTAAACTGTCAGGAAGCTGGCTGGAACCACACAAAGGAGTGGCAACACTAACAAATCAAAAGGTAAGAAAGTAGATGCCATGCCTGTATTTTAGGAGGGGCTCAGAACGCACCTTCAGAAAAACAACATGGTCTCATTTTCCATCAACCAGCCTACAAGATGAACCAGGAGTGGCCAAGGGGCAAACATTAGAGTCTCATACAAAATAGTAAAGGAACCTTTTGAATGCAATAAGAAGCATCTCCAGACACAGGCTTCTTAAGTTACCCAGCCAGCCAGCCAGCTGGCCGGCCAAACTCCAGAAGTCTCAGGGTGAACCCCATGAAGGGTGCTTTTTTGGCAACTGATTTTCCAAGATTCCTCCAGCTCTCTCTCCACCCACATGTCAGGCAGCATCAAGCTCTCTCATCCGTCTAATCGATGTCCAAATTTAACAGCATTACCCACAACGTAACTTGAAGAAAGAGGACAAAACTGATTTCTTGATGAATATGAATTCATATCACAAGCGCACATGTCCTCTCAAAAATCATGTTCTTCCTCTCGGTTCTAACTGCTCACTGAGAGGTAAGGCTGAAAATGAACACCACGATCTGAAAAAAGTCAGCAGAAAATCCAGGGAATGAACAATATTCAGAAGCACAAGTTTTCCCACACAGTGTCATTTCAAAATCAAAAGAATCAAGAATTCCTGTGTCCAGATGACTAGTAGAAAAAGCCTGCCTCTCTCTTCTCTCCTGAGACGGGAGTGGTGTTGCACCTGGACATACACATCCCTGCCCTCCATGCTCAAGGATGACATTGCAGATGGCATTTGCTCCCCGCTCTGCGTCACGCCATCAGCAGGGCAGGTGAGTAATCCCACAGGGGCCATGACAGCATCACTTCCACCAACAAACAGCTGCGTTTGTTGCCTTGGGCAACCCCTTAATATCACCATGCCTCAGGGTTTGTTCCTCTGTAAAATGAATGGCTTTGACACAGGAACTCCAGGGCTCCTTTTAATATCTGTATTCTAGCTCTCTGTAATTATACCTAGGTAGCTCACTGCATGACACATGACATGCCAATGGCATGCATCAACAAGTCCTACTTCACTCTGTGAGATCCTTCCCACCTACTCTTTCATCACAAAATCAGTGTGACAAACTAGACAAAATTCCAGGAACACATATGTGACTCTTAAAGCCAGTTTCAGTGAAAATTGTGTACCTGGATTTAGTGGCTCAAAAGGCAGTATTCTAAAATATTTTTTTAAATTGATTTGAGAGAGACAGAGAGACTGACCTGTTGCTCCACTCATCCACGCACCCCTGGGTTGCCTCCCGTATGTGCCCCGATTGGAGAACAAACTGCAATCCCAGCACGTCAGCATGATGCTCTGGCCACCTGAGCTGCTACCTGGCCAGAGCCACAAGGCAATATTCTAACACTGTGCCTTTCACCCGTGAAAGAGACATTTCCTTCTGGGGGTTAAATTCTCAGATCTGGGATTAAAACCTCAGCAGGGGCCTTGGGAAAACGCTGGGAAGACCAACAGCAGCAGATCTTTGAGGAGCTACTTATTAGTGGTTGCAAAACAAGGGTGAGTGTGAGTGAGTGTGTGTGTGTGTAGGCGGCTCCTCTCTCTTAAGCTTATGGGTCAGCAAATAGTATGCAGGTTTGGTGACCCCATTTTGCTCTCACAAATAAAGAAAAAGAAAGATGCGAGTGAGGGGAGGGGAGAATAGAAAGACTGAATTTGGTGGGTCTGTGCCTCATGAATAGGAAGTCGTGGAGAACACTCACTGACTCCGGGGAGCCTGTCCCTCTTGCTCATCCCAGACGCACCAGAGAGACGCAGCCTGAGCCCTGGGCTTCCAGGGGTCCAGAGGAAAGGAGATGAACCCGAATGCTGGGAGGGGGAGATGAGAGCCTCTGGGTGCCCAGCCCAAGCCTATGCTACAGGTTGCCAGGAAGCCATGCACTACTATCCTCCTAACCTTTAAGATAAAATGATTTGCCAGGGAGAAGGACCATGGGCTTCTTCTGATAGAATCTGACTCAGTTGGATTCATAACTCAAGATCCAAAGATGGGCCTCAGGGGAACTGTTCTCTAGACTGAATGCAAAATTTTGTACATACATAAGTATGTGTATTTTTCTGGGTTCATTGCTTTCATTTTCAAAGAGGTTCAAGGCACCATAGATACAGAATGTGACTTTTAAAAAATCTAATATATTACTTTTTTATTACACCTCTACTTAATTATCCAACAGACACCCAAGGAATTTAAATTTCAAATATTTCCAAAAAGAAAACTGAGCAAGGTTCAAAAGTTGGTAGTGAATTTTGAGAATGTGGCATGCCTGCTAATGCTGACTTTCACGCTCTCCTTAACGCTCAGCAGAACAACAAAAATGACATGTTAAGACTGATTCCAGCCCTGTCTGGTGTGGCTCAGTGGGCTGAGAGCCGGACTGTGAACCAAAGGTTTGCTGGTTCGATTCCCAGCCAAGGTTACACGCCTGGGTCGTGGGCTACATCCCCCTGTGGTGGGCGTGCGAGAGGAAGCTAATTTGTTTCTTTCCCTATTTCTCCTTCCCTTCTCTCTAAAAAAACACATAAATGAAATCTTAATTAAGAAATAAAAAATATTTTTAAAAAAAGAATGATTACAAATTGCCTGAGGTAGATGGATTCACATGGGAGCAGCTGAAATCAGCTGGGTCACTGTCAGCAACGGCCGGTGCAGTGGGAGAGCACGAAAGAACACCTGACCCAGCGTGTGGAGACCAGGAGTCTAGTCTCCAGTCCCAGCTCTGCCTGCTTCTACTCTCTGACATTGGACAGGTCCCTTCTCCTTCCTTCTGTGCCTGGGTCCTCAGCTGTAAAAGGCAGGCCACTGACACACAGGCGTGGTTTGCAAACTCTCTTAAGGCAATGAAAGTGTATTTAGATAAAATCATCTAGAATTCACCAGAAGTTAAGACACACTCAGAACGGCAGGCTGAACACACACATTTATCTCCACTCCTCCAGAAACCCCATGAGTTATTCTTAAATATCTGCACTCACTGAGCATTTATTTACCACACAATTGTTTAAGCTGTATTGACTAGTGGAAACCTGAACACTTTAGTCGGGTAGGAAATGATCCCCACTTCACAGATGAAGGAACTGAATCACCAGCATCTAAGGAACCTGCCCAAGTTGTCACAGCTAGTAAGCGGCACAGCAGGATTCAAACCCAGTCAGGTTTGAGTCTGGGCTCTGCGCACGGCCTCTCAGACCGACAGTCAAGGACTAGCAAAGCTCCCAAAGAAAAAGAAGCTGAAAGAGAGAGAGATTAGAAATGTCACCAAATTTGGAAGATGCAAGGCAGACAGTTGAGCAGCAACTGACTTAGTTGGCTGGCCATCCGCAGTACTGAGCGCTGCGGACGGCCAACCACTGCAGACCCTGTCCCAAACGCAACCGTGGGGATGCGCAGGTCTCCTCTCCAGGGGCGAGTGTTGGGGAAGGCTGAAAACAGGGGGGACTAGTCCCCATCCCAGGCAAGCACCTGCTCCATCACTGTTCCAGCAGCAAACTGGAGTTTATTCTCTGAACAGGATAAATTAGAGCCTCCAGACTCAGGTGACCAGGGCCCCACTGAGGACAAGGAGGCGGCACCGCTCAGGGGGAATAAGCGCAACTCTGCATGCAGAAGTGAGAGCTCCCAGTTCTCTCCCACCATAAGGTTCCTGGAATAACAGCCAGGCTGATTCCACCTGTCAGAAGCCTGAAGAAGCTCCGTGGATTCTGCACACATTTCACTGAAAAGGACAGGCCCATCGCCCCAAAGCTGATGCTCTCAGAATGTGGCCTCAGGCCAGGAATACCATCACTGAAGAATTTGTCAGAAATGCAAATTCTCAAGCCCACGTCAGACCTACTGAATAAGAAATTCAGAAGTGAGGCCCAACAACTAGTGAACAAGGCCACCAGGAGATTCTAATGCCCACTAAAGTTTGAGAACCACTGCCCTGGGGGTAGCCCACCTGTCAGCAAACCCATCCCACCCCCAAAAGCTTCCAACCGACTTATTTGAAAGACAGTCTGGAATCACCACAAGTCTTAGAAAAGATGCTATCCTGAAAGAGAGAGACCAAAACAGATTTCACAGGGCTACGCTAGTGAACGGGAGGGAAGCAAGGCAGAGCCTGGTTTGCTTGGCTACCCCTTGGCCCCGAGCATCACAATGCCACTGAGCTGCGTCTCAGGCTCTTCGGAACTAGAAAACCAGGGAAGCAGATGCTTCCTTCAGTCCAGACCAGCTCTCGCCTGTGCCTCTATACAGGTCTCTGGGTCCCAGATCCTTGAAACTAATGCAGCAATTCAAATTGACACTCTTGGTGGGAACTACCTCTGATAATTCCCTTGTTTGGAAGAAATTCTTGTCTCTTTGGATGAACAAAAAGCATTTGAATGAAAAAAATCATAAAAGCATTTTTATGCTAAAGGGTTGCTACATGCTGCATCAGCATTAGATGCAGAGGCGAAATGAACTGCTTTAACTCTATCACGCCTTTTTTGCTTCTCTGTATCTTTCAGGCTAAACCTTAATCCAAAAAATTTCCCCTATTATTGCTTTTCACTAGTCTCTAACTCACCCCAAGTGTGACTGCCACAACCAGAACCATTCCTCTGCTCAAAAACCTCGCCATCAAAAATATCTCATTTCTATTTCCTTCTTCTGCCTCCTTCAGTCCAGCTCATTTTTCCCAACCACCGTGGTTCTCACTAAAGATCTTTCCCCCTCTCAGGCTACCTTGCTCCTCTACTGGAATATGAATCTTTGGGAGGAGTTTATGAAACCAAGGGCCGTTATGACTTTGATTAAATAATTTAATTCTAAATCCTAGCTCTAGAAATCATTCATTCTCTCCCCCCACCCCCCAATAACCAGAAGACAGTAGCCCCAGCCTGACCAATCACCACAGGCCAGACCTCTGGCAGGCTAAAGAAAACATCATGAGCTAAGTCATGGTTCAGTTCCTGAGCCCTCAGGTGCAAGGACCCCCTGGCTACTTTCCCATGAAACCAGACAGAGGGACATGGGAACAGACCCCAAAGAAACGATTCATTACCCTTATGTCACCTCTGACCAATCAGCTCCCAGCATGACACCAACACCTAACCCATGGTGCCTTGTGAGTTTGCCCTGTATAATCTGCAACCTACATGCTATGGATGAGTCCAGGCTTTTGAGCATTAGCTTCCAGTTCTCCTGGATGGTGCCATTCATCAATAAAATAGCCAATATGTCTCCACTGTAATTCTCGGTGTTTAGTGTTCGGCTCTGCTAGAGCCAGTGAATGAACTCTCTGTACTATACATTTAGAGTGATGAAAAATTTATGCCAGTAAAGATTAAACTAAAAAAAAAAACAAAACACACAAACCCTTATGCTAGGCATTATCAAAAAATGCCACAAATGTTCTCATTTAATCCTCACACCAATACTGAGAATTAGGCATCATCTCTATTTTTGCATTTGGAAAACGGATGCTTAGAGAAATTAACTTGCCCAAGGTTACAACTTGGGTTTTAATCCAAATCCTTAGATCTCCAAAGTCACGCTTAGCCATTCTACTATACCGTCTCCAGAGGTTTGACTCAAACACCTGGAAGAAAAAGTTGCCTTACGCTTGGAGAAAATAAGAGCAAAAAGAGCTCTGTATAGTATTACTTCATTTTTAAACGGGGTCCTCCAGACGCTGAAGGCTTTGCAGCCAAAGTCCAGCAGGGAACAGGCTTCCAGCAGCATCTCCCCACCCGGGGGGCTCCACACGACTCAGCAGCTGGCCCAGCAGCAGCCCAGCAGCCTCTCCAGCAGGAATAAAGGCAAAGCGCAGGAGGACAGCTGGCTCTGGAGCCCAGAATACCGGCAGGGAACAAGTGGTTACGACATCCCGCTCCACGCAGCCCATCCGTCCACTTTCCGTGACCTGGGTGGTGGTGCTGGGAGGTATCCCAGGGTGGAGCACAGTAGCTGCCCACACCAAAAGATTTCCAGATCCTATTTTAAAAGCTCTTGAGAGACAAGGTGTTTAACAATCAGGGGCAAGCAATGACTGCTAAGGAAAAGCCTGTGTTTCTACAACACAGCTAACTTCGAGGGCACAAATAATGTCTACAGCGACAAGAGAAGATGCTTCGGTGCTGCCTATTAGAATGTAGAGATGGCCACCACCCCTTCCTCTATGGGGGCGGGGGGCTTCAAGTCAATTTTCTCTTGTCTGTGACAAAAAAAGGAAGGCGGGCACCCCAATGTCTCCCACTCCGAGGGCCTCAGAGGCGCGCCTCTTAGCCTTTCCTTCTCAGGGCTGAGAGGCTGTGTCAGTCCATCAACCCACGCAGCCCCAAGCCTCCTCTCCCTCTCTCCTCTACAGTCTCCCTCAAACCTCCTTTCCCCACCCGTCTGCCCGCTAAACCTCGCTTCCCCTATCGGCCCCGCCCCTCTTTCCTCTCCACACGGTCCCTTTTCCTCAGCTACAAGCCGCCCAGCCGACGGTACCTTGAGCGTCACATCGCACAGCTTGCCCTGCCGCCGGATCTCCTCCATGACGCCGTAGCCGCGACTAGGCAACTCGGACACGGAGAAGTGCACCAAATCTTCCAGCTCCTCCGCGCCGTCCTCCACCATCTTCCCCGGCCGCCGCGACTGCGCAGGTCTGGCCGGCCGGCTCTAAACTAATCAGGGCGGGGCGCGGACACGCGCCGACGACCGCTCCGGCGCAGCCCTGGGGTTAGACGGGCCTGCGCGGCCGCCGTAGTTAGAGGTTGCTCTGCGCCGGAAGCCCTGCGGCCCCGCTTCCTGGTTCCTGAGCAGCCTCCGTGCCCTTATCCCGACCCTCGTCTCGCGTCTGCACCTGCCGCATTCTTCCTAGAATCAACGGTCCCATCTCCCGTTTTCCCGAGTCTGCCCTGACCTTACTAGTATCTCAACAGAGGACCGCAGACTTCATTTCCGCCACCACTCCACTACTTCCGGAACCTCCGGAAGCGGCCCGTTGCCATGGCGGCCGTGTACACAGCCGGGCTGTCGCGCTCACTGGTTTTCGCTTGCAGCATTTGCAGCGGTCGCGTTGCAGCAAGGCTGCTACCTCCGTCGCGGTGAGCAGGGGCCACGCGCTGTCGGGGTGTGATAAAGGGGGGTCTGAGAGGGGATGTGCTCCCAGGCGGCGGACAGCGGCTGGGATCCAAACACCGCTCCACCGGGAGCCCACCAGCTTGGCTCCCTGATTTGAAAACCCGGCGGTGCAGGAAGCTGCTTCGCAGGGGCCCTTTCTGCCTTGCTGAAAGCTTGGGGTCTCCGGACCTAAGGTTCCCTGGCCGCACGAGGGTCCTATGTCGTGCCTGAGGTTCAGAGGGAGTGAGGCAGAGGACCAGAGGTTTTCTGGGCTTTCGTGCACTTAACGGTTTTCAAACTGCAGGGGCCTTTAGGATCGACAGTCTGAGCCGTTTGCTTTAGAGATGAGGGAACTGCTCCAGAAGAGGACAGGAATGGTCCTACCGTCCAGTGCCTCCCAGACTCGACAGAGGGGTCTGGCATGTTGGGTGAGAAAAAGGAGAAAGGTCAGTTCTGCCTGGATCGGAGTCTTCAGTTTAGGCCAAGGCTGGGTGTGTTTGGCCCCTGTTTTGGAGCTGTTCAGATGCTGCTGCCGCTCTGGTGGCTATGAGAGTTTCCCATGAGAGCCTCTGGTCTGGACAGGAGTGCTGGAAGATGGGGACCCACCTGGTGCCTACTGTCCCAGTATATGCTCCCTCTCCTTTGATCAAGTCTTCAGGTGCTCGGTGGCAATTCTGTTCATTCCCACCCTTAAAACAAACGAGAAAAGTGTGAACCTCTACAGCAGGGAGTTTTTCTGGTGGCCAGAGGTTTACTTATTTACACCAGAAATACCTCAGGGTAGTACTTGTGAAAGCGGCATTCCCCACAAGGTCCCAGGGGCTCTACTAAAAAGGAGGGCGTGGTGAGGGGGCTGAACATGGCTTCTTGAAAGTGGTGCTTGGAAACCAAGTGTCCTCCTAGAGGGTCTGTGGGCTTATGGGTTGATGTGGGAAGGGACTGACTTTATATGCCCCTTGGGACTCTCTCAGTAGTGACCGAAGATGGACCCACATATGGAGATTCAGCCACTCTCTGACTTCCAACCATGACCATCACCACCAACCACCATTTCATGAGTTTCTGCTCTGTGCTGGGCACTGTTCTGGACATTGAGGAGGGATTCAAAAGAGATAAAGGGCACAGCCCTATCCCTCAAGCAGTTTGTAACTTAATTTGGGAGCTGAAACCCACTCAAATGATGCGGCGTAAGAACAGTAACAAGAATTATTTCAGTAAGTGCAAGATGGCATGGAGTCCCCAAATGCCTGGCTGTTGAGGGGCTGCTGAGTAGCAGACACACAGGAGGGGTGTAGTTAATAAACAAGGCTTGCCTCTGGGGGGTGTGGCTCCTGGCATTCCTGGAGCCATGGGTGTGAGCACTGGGAGGGCCTTGGGAAGCATGGATAGGTTGACTGCATGTGCATGTGCATGTTCGCAGATAGCAGGGCGGTGGAGGGGCAGGCTCTGAGGGGAGGGTGATGCTTGGAGCTGACCTGTGCTGCCCTTGTGCTGTCAGTGGGTGGGGGCTTCCAGGAGAGAGGCTTGGGCACCTGCCCCTACAGGCTGTCCTACTGCATGGTACTTTTCAGAGGGTCCCCTGAGTAGGAGGATGGGCCCTCAGATTGGCATGGGGAATAGTTCCCAGAGCTTTAGAGATTGAGGGTGTTTGCTTGAGTGAAAACACACCTCCCTCCACTCTCAACCTCCCAGTGATCTAGAGCAGTGACGTGCAGCCAGTGCGCCTCGAGAGTTCTTAAGAGGTGGAACACCTGTTTAGTCAGGGGTGCTGACCTCTTTTCCCTTAGATTGTCAAATTAAAAAATGACAACAGCCGACACAACAATAGCCATCTGGTATGAATGAATCAAAGTTATACCCATTTTTTGGTCAGATCAGCAAGAAATATATTTTTAGTCTGCTGCTGCATTTTAGTAATTAGTTTATATGCCACAAGGTGAAAAAGATTGAAAACTGCCGGCCTAGATGAAAGGAAACTTGGAGATGAGATGTGCTCTTCAGTTTCCTCCATTTGGGATTCATGTTGGAGCTATTCGTGGCTTTTTGTTTCTAAAGATCAATTTTGCAGACAAAGATTTTGGGACTAAAATTGGACAAGCCATTGTCTTTGCTCACCTGAATACCTTTCATATTAATTTTCTAAAAATTGAAAGGTCTGAATGATCCCAAGGTGGAGAAGACTTCCATGAAATCATCACTTGATGAATGTAGGAGGTGGACACGTACTCTCCAACAGGCAGATAAGAAAGTAACATGCTAGCTTGTTTAATTTGACATCGGAGGGGCTTATAATAGGGTTAGAGTTTTATGTCCACATCACTGACACTGAAAAGAAAGAGTGGGGCCTGTCTCTGTTTAACTTGCTTCTGTAGGTAGGTAATGCCCCTTGATGAGAGTTAATATAATTGCTAGAGGAAATCAAGTGGTCTCCACAAGTTGTGTCTAGAAATGTGAAGGAATAATCATATTTTTAAAACATGAAGTCATTTTTATTCAGTGACACTCACTGAACTTAGATAATACATGTAAAATGTTAACATTTTTTTAAATTAAAAAATATATATTTATTTTCAGAGATAGGGGAAAGGAGGGAGAAAGAGAGAGAAACATCTAAGTGTGAGACATTAACAAGTTGTCTCTTGCACGCCCCCAACTGGGGACCTGGCCCGAAACCCAGGCATGTGCCCTGACTGGAGATCTAACCAGTGACCATTGGCTTTGTGGGATGATGCTCAGGTATCTGAGCCACACAGGTCAGGGCTCAAATAATTTTTTTAAGAGGAGAAGGGTAAAAGAGGGAGAGAAACATCAATGTGTGGTTGCTTCTTGCTCGTCGCCTGCTGGGGACCTGGCCTGCAACCCAGGCATGTGCCCTGACTGGGAATCAAACCAGTGAGCTTTTGATTCACAGACCTGCGTTCAGTCCACTGACTTATACCGTCCAGGGCTCAAATAATTTTTAAAAAGAAAAAAGAAGGAAAGAAAAAGCATTAGATCGGTCTTAGAAAAATATGTACATAAAATTAGAAATTTTAGAACATTTTCTAAAATCTTGGAATAATTTAAAATTGCATTCTGTTAGTTTTCCCAATAGTTTTGAACAATGAGATTATTTTGTATATTTTCCTAGACCTTTATCTTTTCTAGTATGACTTAACCAGATTTAATACAATTGATAATTACAGATTGGGTTTTTAAAAATATAATCTTTATTATATTTTTCCCATTACAATTTAGTCCCCTTCAAATAGGTTTTACTTAGCTTTCCGTAGAGCTCTCAATAGTTAATCAATCCCTTGTCATCCGTGTATGAGAGGCACCTAAAAAGCTGATTGTTTCAAGTTCCCCTTAAAGCAATTAAAATCATGCAATTATTCTATTTAGGAACTGTCTTGCTTCTCCACTCTGTCAAGGCTAGAACCAAAACTTACTGTCTAGTCAGCATTAAACACTTTTCACAGACACTGCCAGGGGAGGGCCTAGTGCAGTCTGACGGTGAGACAAGGATGAGATTTCTCAGTTACTGGGGGGGTGGGGGTGGTCGGGGGGCGGGTGGTACAGTTCAGCTTTTTTAAATGGTAACGCATTGTGTGGACACGGTCTTCGAGACTGTTAAAGGTTAACATTCCCCTTCTGCACTATCTCCTGAGTTTGTTTTACTGTTTATGGTGTTTACGATCCTTCCCTTGAAAAAGTCCTTTCCATTATAAGACAAGTCTACATAATGTAAGATCATTTACCTAAATTGCCTCCCTGTCACTTGAATAAGCATTCATTCATCCTTTTCCTGTGAAGCTACATCAAATGTTTATTTTAGCATTATATTATCCATGGTAATTGTTTGTGATTGTATAAATGAAAGAATACACATATATATGTTTCCACCTGAAACAAAATGATGAGAACATAGGTTTTGGGAGAGGAAGAGGAAGGAGGGGACTGTCAGTGATTTTTCTCTCAATGGAGGGCCAGAGAAGAAAGGATGTTTGATTATGGGCTAGATTGAATATACTTGTAGGAAATCTGTTTTCTCACCAAAGTTTATCGATGGAGGTAGAGTAGGAGGTGCTGCATGGGAGGTAAGGTATGTTAATGAAGAAAAGAATTAGTTGTTTTTGTTTTAAGATTTTATATTTATTTATTTTTAGAGAGAGGGGAAGGGAGAGAAATAGCAATGTGTGGTTACCTCTCATGACCCCCAATGGGGACCTGTCCCACAACCCAGGCATGTGCCCTGACTGGGAATTGAACCAGCGACCCTTTGGTTTGCAGCCGACACTCAATCCACTGAGCCACACCAGAATTAGTTTTAAGGCTCTTCAACATTAGTATTGTATTTTCAAAGAAAATGTAATGAATGAGGCAAAGCATACGTGGACTCAATTACAGAACATTTCTAGAAACCCCAGCTAAGATTAGGCCACAAAAGGGAGCGCTCTTTGCCATATATTTCAGTCTCTTGGATGAGGGGCTCACTGGTGGAAGACAGTGAGGCAACCTGTAACATAGGAAGTGCACGTACTTGCTGAGCAGCGTCCTGTGGGCAGAGCACCAGAATGCTGAGCGGTACGAAGGGAGACTGGCTCCCAGTGGGACAGGAAGTCATGGACTGTACCTCACTTCTTTCTCATCTGCTTAACAAATGATGCCTCCTCTCTTGTTGTTTGATGATGACTACTGAAAATTTTCCGATTTTCTTCTTTTTAGCTAGAATGAATACAAAAAAAAAAGTACACGCGTTTGTCCGCGTCAAACCCACTGATGACTTTGCTCATGAAATGATCAGATACGGAGATGACAACAAAGTAAGTGCAGTGTGCTCGCCTTCCCCCACCGGGCCTCTCTCTCCCCTCCTCGCTAGAGTGTGACCACCTCCAAACAACCTTTTTAAAAAAAAAAATGTATTTAGTTGCCCTGGCTGGTATGGCTCAGTGGATTGAGCACGGCCTGTGAACCAAAGGGTTACTGGTTCAATTCCTAGTCTAAAGCACATGCCTGGGTTGTGGGCCAGGTCCCCAGTAGGGGCCGCGTGAGAGGCAACCACACATTGATCTTTCCCTCTCTCTTTCTCCTTTCCCCTCTCTAATAAATAAATACATACATACATAAATATTTTATTTATTTTTAGAGAGAGGGAAAGGGAGGGAGAAAGAGAGGGAAACATCCATCAGTTGCCTCTCACACGCCCCCAGCCAGAGACAGCCCGAGACCCAGGCACATGCCCTGACTGGGAATCGAATCCACAACCTATCAGTTCGCAGGCCAGTGCTGGATCCACTGATCCACACCAGCCAGAGCCCAGACAGTCTTTTAAGGACCAAGACAGCATTGGTAAAAGTCCAGGTGGATTCTGGACTCCATCAACTCCAAACCATTCCCCTGCAGTGCTGTTGATGAGGAAACTCATGAAATTCCCATTTTTCATTGTCTTTTGATGAATAAGTTTATTCTTGTGTCTGACACAGAAAAACTGACATTTGTGATCAGATCTTCTGTTGCATCATCTTCTGGAAAGGGCGCCATAGGACTGTCTCAGGGTGATTACCGTTGAACTTACCAAAGCAGCGGGAGAAACTCGTATTGAGAAAACTGCAAAGATTTATTCTTACCCATCCTCACGTCCTCACCACTGTCCTGAGAACCTTTCTGAAGACTGTGACAGGCTCAGGACAGCGTGAGCGTGTTGGATGTTTTCAGTCAGCACACATTTGTGGATCTACTGCAGACAACATCGAAACATTCTTTAAGGGGAGAATTCAAGGGCAAACAGCCTACCCTTCAAAAGTCCTAGCAGACGGAAAAAAGTTCACATGTAGCCTGTGAAGTGCACCCCGTTGGATGTAGTTTCAGTGAACACAGAAGCACAGGGCAGTTTCATGTGTGTATGGACCAAGCCTCTCTCATTCTTAGTTTTTCTGTGTGTGGCCACGTCATGGCTCCTGGATGAGGGCAGCCAGGATAAGATTCCAATGGGAGTCTGCATCGGAAGTCTCCATTGCAAAGATAGAATCTACTACTGACCTAACCCACAGTGTTCTTAACCCAGCCACTGCCACAGCACCTTGCTATGAAGGGATCTAAAAATCTAAAAAAAAATTTTTTAAGGAATCTTTTCATCTAAAAATCAGCTGATTACAAGTAGGTAGCCACCCCTGGTTTACTCTAGTACCGGTGAGTAACTCCATCTGACCAGACCAGAGCCTGTTGTGTTGCTGTTATTCCACTGTTACTCACACGGGCCACGGTGTGCCAGTGGGAGCAGGTGCTCAGCACGACGCTGAGGGAGGCCTGGCCGCCAGTGACCAGGGAGAGAGACAGAGCGCAAGCCCAGCCCCATCACCAAGCCCACTGTTCCCTCTGGCGTGATCCGAGGCCTCCCTGTGCTGACTGAATGCATCGAAGGCTGGTTCAATGAAAACTCGGCAAGTGTGCCTGACCCCACGCCATCGGTGGGGGGACCAAGACGTCGTCCTGTGAACTCGGGGGAGGTGTACCAAAATTGAAGTGCTCCCTTCTCCTGACCCTCCAGCTGAGGGGTTGCGTGGCCTCCCTGCAGGGGCTTCCCTCTCCCGTCCCAAAGAAATCACCCAGGATGCCAGCCCATCCCTGTTCTTCCTGAAGCTTGCCACCTCTGTCTCCTCCAGACCAGGCCTCAGCCAGTGGTGATTTTTTTACATGTTTCCTGACAGATAGTAACTTATCTCCCTCCCTTTTCCTAGACCATTGATATTCACTTTAAAAAAGACACTCGGAGAGGAGTTGTCAATAACCAGCAGACAGACTGGTCGTTCAGGCTGGATGGAGTTCTCCGTGATGCCTCCCAAGACTTGGTTTATGAGACGGTTGCGAAGGATGTGGTTTCTCAGGCCCTCGATGGCTATAACGGTAATTTAGTTAATCAACTATTTTTCTTAAGAACCTGTGGTGCCCCTCATGGAGGAAGAGATAACAAGTATTAATTGGTGAATAAAATAAAATATAACCTCACTTACTAACTTATGTTTGCTTATTTGTCTGTCTCCACGTTCTTGATAATTTGCTTGGGGACATTGTGGGAACGGCTTGACCCAATGTCCTGGACCCTGCCTTCATGGGAATGACCCTGGCTCTCTAGCAGTCATGGGGATTCTACTGTTATCCTGTTTCAAATGTCTCAAATGTTTGTGTTGAAGATGATGCTCTTAGGATGACTCTGATGGAGTCCAAACATTTTCTCTAGGCTACCAGCTCGGAATCATTTCCGTTCATCCTATCAGCACGAACTACTGTGCCTGTTCTAGTGTAGGATTATATGTAAATAATACAAGTAGAAACATGAATAGAGTTTGATTTCTTAATAAATTAAAAGCAGCTTTATTAGGGGATTTTTATAAACTTGTTCAGTGTAAGATTGTTTTAAAATCTTTTTCTCTTCACCTTTTACTCTCTTCTACCTCCCGCTCTGCTCCTTTCTGTCTATTATGTTTTTAAAGATTTCAAAATCCTCAGAATATATCACAGTTTGTTGACTTTGCCCTTATGGTGGCTGCTGACTAGAATGTTACTGTTTGCTACTTTTAGGTCTCTTTAAAAGTCCCTTGAGCCCTGGCTGGTGTAGCTCAGTGGATTGAGCATGGGCTGTGAACCAAAGAGTTGCTGGTTCGATTCCTAGTTGGGGCACATGCCTGGGTTGCAGGCTAGCTCCCCAGTGGGGGCCATGTGAGAGGCAACCACACATTGATGTTGTCTTCCTCTCTTTCTCCCTCCCTTCCCCTCTCTCTAAAAATAAATAAATAAAACCTTTTTTTTTTTTAAAAAGTCCCTTGAGAGTAGATGCTCCCTGTGATAACAGAGGTGTGGTCCTCATTGACCCTGAGGGGCTATGGGTCTGAGGAGTAGAGACAGAGGAGCCAAGAGCCCACAGAGGTTAAAAGCCGTGGGCCCTGGACGCTAGGGAACCACAAATGGGTTCTGAGTCCCAGCTGAAGTGACTCACTCCTTTCTGCACTTTTTTTGTTGCATTAACGGATACTCCTGATTTCCAGCTCAAATTCTGAATTAAAGCCCCTACCAATCCCAGGAACTAGAGTGTTCGCGAGGCAAGGGCAAACACTGATTTCCATGACTCAGGATTGCCTGGCAGGTCTGCTGTGTCACCGACTGGGAGCAGCCTTTGGGATGGGGTCAGCTCGGGCTGCCCATGCCAGGAGGAAGAGTGGATGGGAACTGAAGCCCAGGTGACTGCGTGGTTGGTGTTCTGGAGCCTGGTGGTGATGGTAGACTGAACGGGCCTGAGAGGTGCCAGTGAGAGTCTTCCCAGAGAGGGCAGCGGCACCAGATCAGGACCTGGTCATGGTGGTCTGTTTCTGGAAGTGGCATGGGACCTACTAGCAAGCCTATCTGGCCCTGTGAGGACTTGGAGTCTACAAAGAATTCTCACCATGCACAGGAAATGCCCTTCCCGCTCCCATCTCTTCAGGGGGTTTCAGAAGCCCTTCTTGCCTCCTGCCTGGCAGCCCCACAGGAACTGCCCTGAGCCCTGGCAGTTCATGACCTTACTAAAGAAGGGCTGGAGTTCAAAGCTCTTATCTCTTTCCTCACTTTTCTAGGAAAATTCCCCAGTCCTCCATTCCTTGGGATTCCCTGTTGTCCTTCGAAGCGCTAGGGTCAGATCTGCTCTTCCTTGATAGAGGGAACAGGAGAGCAGTGTATGGACCGTGGATTCAGAGCCGCTGTCTGTGTTTTGACTGTTTACATCCCTGTTTCCCTGCCCAGCACCCTCTGTGGCAGGAATTCCTGTTATCTGGCTGCCCCTGATGGTTACCTTCACGCCAGGACCCTGGCTGGCGCTGGGCGTGCCGGGGCATGCGAGAGCTACCTGTGCAGCTCTTTTCCTGGGTGTCACCAAGTCATATTTTGAAATGTTCGCAGGCACCATCATGTGTTACGGGCAGACAGGAGCTGGCAAGACCTACACCATGACAGGGGCAACGGAGAATTACCAACACCGGGGGATCCTCCCTCGTGCCCTGCAGCAGGTAGAGAGTGGGCCCATGGGTGGGATGCCGTACAAGTCCCCTCTGTCTAGATGCAGCTGACCACATGCCAGCCACTGGAGACAGTGGGGTCAAGCTGCAAAGCAGTTGCAGCCTTCAAGGTGGACAGGATGCACATGGTTGGGGGGTTGTGTGGGGATCAGGGTGTGTCAGAGGCCTCAGGAAACCGGGAGTTCAGGTTTCAGACTCTGGCCCACACCCACACTGAGCCTGTTTCCTCATTTGTGAAAGAGCGGGTGGGGCACACTGACTGGCTTCTTGCTTCTCCGATGGTCTGTGACCCTCTCACTGAGGATTTGGAGGTCTGAATCGTGGTCCATCCTGGTTTTAATGAGGGATATGGACCTTGCCAAGCTTCCTCACTGGCCGGCTCTGGCATCCGCCACCACAGCTCCCGGAAGCGCCAAGAGAGGCAACAGAGCAGAACATGAGTCCTTTGGACTGAGTCTGCCCCAGGGGTCTGGGAAGTGTGACTAAAGACAGGATGGAAGGGTCTTCCTTTGGGGTTTGCTAGCCTGGGTTCTATGAGGACCCCCCTGAAGATAGGAGGCAAAGGACTTTTCCCCAAAAGCATCTTGAGCTTTTTAATCCCTGTCCTGTAAGAAGTGTAGATGTCCCTCTAGTATATAAACCATCCATGCTCTGAATTTCGAAGCAATGTCCTTAATATCCATTGTCAGAGCTTCAGTATCTCAGGATCTTGGATGTCAGTAGCCCAGCCCAGTGCTGCCCAATAGAAATGTAATGTAAGCCACATATGCAATTTTGAGTTTTCCAGTAGCCACATTTTAAAAAAGTAAAACAGGTGATATTAACTTTAACAATGTATTTTGTTTAACTGAGGATATCCAAAATACCATTTCTACCTGTAATCAATGTAAAAGTTACTGAGATTATTTCACATCCTTTTTCTCATACTGAGTCTTTGAAATCTGGCATGTATTTTACACTCATAGCACATTTCAATTTTAGACAGTCAATATCCATCAGAAATACTTGATCTGTATTTAGAGTTCATAAAATTCACAATTGAAAAACTAGATTTACAAACCCAAGTTGTCCCAAACCTACTTAAAGGTTTACCAATAACTGAGTTTGGCATCAGTTTTTAAGTTTCAATGTCAATTCGTTGAAATTAAATTAAATGTGAAATTCACCTCCTCATTTGCACTGGCCGCATTGTGAGGGCTCGGCAGCCACCGCTGCTGGTGTCTGCCATGTTGGATGGCACAGACTACGGCTGTTCGGGGAGAACCAGCCATCAAGGGTCAACGAGCCCAACTCCCTATTGGACAGATAAGAAAATTAAGGTCCAGAGAGGGGAAAGGACCAGTTCAAAGTCACCTGGCTTTATATCTGATAAGTACTAGGGAGAGAATTAGGAGCTGAGAAAGCTGAGTTCTGGCTTTGCTTCTCGAACCCTTACCAGCTGAGTGACCATAGACAAATCATATCATTGCATGGAGCTTCCCGCAGATGGGCATTGCCCTCTCCCGCTTCAGTCACAGCGAACTAAGAGGACGGAATGAAGTCACGCATGTGAGCTCTAGCTGGTGTGGATCAGTGGGCTGAGCGCTGGGCTGTGAACGGAAAGATCAGGGCACATGCCTGGGTTGTAGGCCAGGTCCCCAGATGGGGTCTGGCAAGAGACAACCAACTGATGTATCTCTCTCACATTGATATTTCTCTCCCTCTCTTTCTCTCTCCTTTCCCTTCTCTCTAAAAACAACAAATAAATAAAACCTTAAAAAATGATGGATGTGAAAGAGGCTTATATCTGGGGAGACCCCATAAAACAAGAGGTCATCACTCCAGAGTGTTTTTCTATTCATCATGCTTCTACTTCTCGGAATCATACAAGTGTGAACCAATCTGTAAGTCAGGCCTCACAAAATCAAAATGATGATAAGTGTCATCCAATGGACTAAGCATTTTAATGACTGTTGCTGATGACCATCACACCAGCTGGACTGTAAATTCTTTTAGGACAGGGATCGTACTTCTCCATGTCCCGTCCTGAGGTCAGAACTCCCCTAACGCTGGCTGGTCATCGCAGTTCTGTGCTTGGTGACCGCCGTCTCCAACCTCTCATCCAGGTTTTCAGGATGATCGAGGAGCGCCCCACACATGCCGTCACTGTGCGCGTTTCTTACCTGGAGATCTACAACGAGAGCCTGTTTGATCTCCTGTCCACTCTGCCCTACGTGGGACCCTCCGTCACGCCAGTGACCATCGTGGAAAACCCCCAAGGGGTCTTCATTAAAGGCCTGTCGGTCCACCTCACAAGTCAGGAGGAGGATGCGTTCAGCCTTCTTTTCGAGGTGAGATTACCAAGTCTAAGGGTTTTTTCTCTCCTCCCTCTTTTACATCCTCCCTTCCTTTCTTTCGTTTTTCTCCTCCCTTCTTAGTTTTTTTTACTTTGATAATCATAATGAAAATTAATACATACTCATTTAGCAATTTTATCTAGTACTGAAAAAAGGAATAAAAAATTCATTTATTTGCTTTCTACATATGGCATTAATGTATATTTTGGCTTGTTTCCTTCTACTCCTTTTTCCTGTGAAATTTTTTCTTTACATAGTTGAAATTGCCCTCTCCACCCATTTAACATTAAATCATGGGCCTTTGTGGGAGGAAAAATAAGGATTGATGTTCTTAGTATATAAAAGCTTTTATAAATTAATTTAAAGATTCCACAGTGTATGTTATTCTTTTTTAAAAGTTGTATTGGTTGGAACTTTCCTACATTGCTGGTGAAGTGTAGAATGGTGCAGCCACTTTGGCAGTTTACTAAAAAGTTAAACATTAATTTTATCTATAGGACCTAGTGATTCTACTCCTAGAAATCCACCCACCAAAAATGAAAGTGTATCTTCCTGTCTGTCTCTCCAATTTTGAGAGCAGTGATTTCCTGCGACCTCACTTCTCTCACATATTTAAGAAAGGCTGTGGATCGTTCAGTGTGCTCAGCTTTTACTTGTTAAGATGAAGTGGTAACTCCCACACTTCTTACATGTAGAACCAGAAACTGGAAAAATAGTATCTTTTTTTTTCTTTTCTCATCACTATTTTCTTTCTTTTTTAAAAAATTTTATTTTAATCATTGTTCAAGTACAGTTTTCTCCCCTTTACTTCCAATCCAGCCCACCCACCCCTCCCTCCCAGCTTCCCTCCCATTACCACCCTCCCCCTAGTTTTTATCCATGTGTCTTTTAACTTTGTTCCTGGAAAAATAGTATCTTTAGATTTATTTTCTACTTTCCTAATTCTTTCTTCTGCAGATTAGTATCTAATCATCTCTTTTAATTCCTTTTTTTAAAAGATTTGATTTATTTATTTTTAGAGAGAGGGGAACGGAGGGAAAAAGAGCGGGAGAGAAACATCAATGTGTGGTTGTCTCTCGCACGCCCCCAAATGGGGACCCGGCCCACAACCCAGGCACGTGCTGTGACTGGGAATCAAACCAGCGACCCTTTGGTTCGCAGGCTGGCGCTCAATCCACTGAGCCACACCAGCCAGGGCCGTCTCTTTCATTTCAAGTATTATATTTTTTATTTCTGAAAGTTCTATTTTGCCCTCTTTTAATCTTAGTTATTTTTATAGAATTTTATTCATTCCTCATGTTTTCCATTCCCTTTTATTTCTTTAAAGCTTTTAAGTACACTTGTTTTGTGTTCTTTATTTAACAATTCCACTGTTTTACCATCCTGAGGGGCGGTTCTGCAGATAGTCGTTCTACTGACTCTGGCTGATGGCGCCTGGCTGCTACGCAGTGTTTTGTGGTTTCATTGTGAGCTCTGCTCCCTTGGAGCCTTATTGGCGTTTCTTTGTGGCTTGGGCTGAGAATATTTTACTGCAGAGAAGCTTTTTTTTTCCTTTCAGGAGCCTAAGGATCATTACCATTCCAGGGCCTATTCGTTTGTTTGTTTGTTTATTCTTTATTTTTTGTTTTATTTTTCTTTTCCCATCTGGGGCCTTTTTAAATCGAATGTTTATTTTGAGGCTGTCAGAACCTGTAAGGAGTACATACTCAGGCCTGATCTCATTTTCAGCAGAGGCTGTGACTGTGAGTGCATAGAGACATCATTTCACCCCTTCTATTCGTAGACAGTTCCCGTGCTGACACAGTCTCCTTGCTCTCCATTTCTGCAGCACGTTCCCTCCGTTTCCCTGTTGCCAAAGGGCACGGACTCAGGGGTGGAGGGGGTTAACAGACACCTCCCTGGGTAGACCCAAAGCTTTTTCTGACTTCACTGGCTTGCTCGGACCACAAGGTGCTGAGTCCCAAACGGTGAAGGGTCTCTCCCACAGGTGTGCGCGCGCACACATGCACACACACACGCACATGCACATGCACACACGCACACACCAGGCCTGTGCATCAGAAA
This sequence comes from Tonatia bakeri, assembly GCA_004024845.1. Classification (NCBI taxonomy): domain Eukaryota; kingdom Metazoa; phylum Chordata; class Mammalia; order Chiroptera; family Phyllostomidae; genus Tonatia; species Tonatia bakeri. Next base: position 21,222 of record PVIA01004198.1, read on the forward strand.
TCAGGGCTGCGGTACTCAGAGCCTCACAGGGGTAACAGTGGCTTCAGTAATGTTGTAGCACAGCTTCCTACACCCCAGTCTGTCACAGAGCAACACGTGAGGGCACATGTCATGAGTATTTACAGAGGGGGCGAGGTGGAAGGGTGTCTGCATTACTGGGAAGGAATTCCCGAGTTATGAATCTCAGAGCTTATACAGGAGCTGGTACTTAAGTCCTCTTCCCCTCCATGTGCGTAGAGAGAGATTTGGGGGTGGGGTGGGCAGGTAGGGAGAATGAGAGAAGATTTGCTTTTGTTTTGAAACGTAAGCAGATCCTCTCCTGGGAAAGGTCTCTACCCTGGAATGTAAGCATTTGGCTCCGGAGGAGAAAGAAAGATTTTTATCACCTTTTGAAAGGGAACAGATGGCTTATGTGGGGGGGATGGGGAGTGGAAGGAGTCAGGGGAGGACACAGTGGCTCCAGGTCTACTACGCTTAGAGTGGGGAGAGCAAATTGCTCTGCTAGAAAAAGGAGATACTCTCTTTCTCTGTTATGTTTATAACTTAACTTCATTGCTCAGAGGAACACCAAGAAATCCAGCACGGACCGCCGGACCGCCAACAGCAGTCTGTAGGTGTCCTCATTGCGGCTGGAGCTTTGGTTCTTGCTTACAGTTTGTAGATTCCACCCCCTGCTTTGTGGCTGGCCGCTGGGTACTTCCCCTGCTTTCTCGTAGCCGTGTGTTCAGAGTTGGCTGGGCATCACCCCACCAAGCGAACGGTCACTAGTTCAATTCCCAGTTGGGGCACATGCTTATTGGGTTGCAGGTTTGGTCCGTGGTTGAGGCATGTATGAGAGGTAACCAGTCTGTGTTTCTCTCACATCAATGCTTCTCTCCTTCTCTTTCTCCCTCCCTTCCCCCCCCCCCAAAAAAAGGAAACTTTAAATATTCTATCTGTAGGTGTTTTGCTGTAGCAGGATTTCTGGATACTTAGCCCACTGTATTGTTGCTGAGATACAGCACAAAAAGTGTGGGATGTGGAACAGGATTTTTTTCAAACTATGAAGACTTCATCTTGAGCAAGTCATTAACCTTGTCACACCCCCACTTGCTTTTCTATAAAAGTGGAGACACGGATAGTACCTTTCCCCAGAAGGTTGTTATGAGACTCAGATGGGATCAGGCGTTGTTTCTTTTCTTTTTTTTTTTACGTTGAGGTATAATGGGCATATAACATATGGTTTAGGTGTACAACATAACGATATGATGTTTGTACATACTGCAAAATGACAACCACAGTAAGTCTAGTTAACATCTGTCCCCGCACATAGTTCCAGCTTCTTTTCTTGTGATGAGAACTTTTAAAATCTGCTCTCTTAGCAACATGCAAATATGCAATATGGTATTATTAACTGTAGCACCATTGCTGTACCTTGTGTCTCATGGCTTTTTGTGTTATAAATACGCGGAGGTGGAATTGCTGGGTCACATGATGGTTCTAGCTTTCACTTTCGGGGGAGCCTCCATAGTGGTTTCCATGGCGGCCGCACTGATCGAGGCCAGGCATCTTGAGGATCCACTGCAGGGCCCTGTGCGTGGTCAGCGCTCAGTGAATGTCGTTCAGCATGATTTTTGGTGTTTCCCTAACACTCGTGTTTAGAGCTGAACCAGGCATTTTGTCAGCAGCAATAATTCCTCAAACCTTGATGCCTTCTAGGGCTGAATCTTTGCTGAGCTCTAATGGTAGAAGGACAATTTTGAGGCCTAAAGAAGCTGACTATGATCCCTGGCTGGTGTGGCTCAGTGGATTGAGTGCCAGCCTGCGAAGCAGAAGGTTGCCGTTTCAAATCCAGTCAGGGTATATGCTTGGGTTGCAGGCCAGGTCTGCAGTAGGGAGCACGTGAGAGGCAACCACACATTGATGTTTCTCTCCCTTTCTTTCTCCCTACCTTCCCCTCTCTAAAAATTAATAAAATTGAAAACAAATATATAAAAAAAGGAAGCTCACTCTGGGGTGGAGAAGGGAGAGGGAGAACCTGTGACAAGCAGGACACACAGTGGGATGTGTGCTCCTGGGGTGACAGGCTCCTGGATGGATGGGGCAGGGTGGGGCGGTCGGCAAAGGACTCTTCATGGAGGAAAGGGCGCTTCTCAGGCTTTCAGAGGTTGTTCCGTGGATACCAGCAGGACTGGGAAGAGGACATTTCAGAACAAGGGACCAAACGATGAAGGTGAAGTGACACCTTGCACTCTCTGTGAATGTCACTGTGTTTGTAGGACGGGTTCACAGAGAGCAGCCTGTAGAGACACAGCCCCGGGGGCCAGCCAGGCCCGCTTTACATCCGGGGCCCAGGACTTGCCCTCCCCTTTGGGCGTGCCACGCTCTCCGGGGGCCATGGCATCACCGTTTCCGGCTTAGCCATAGCCTTCTGAGGGGCTTTTTTTCCTCTAAGAACAGCTGTCTCCCCCACACCTCCTTTTAAATGTATTCTGGTCATAGGGCCCAGTCCTCTGAATTAGAGGCAAGGAACTGCTGTCCCTTTAAAATACAAATTATTGATTTTTTCCCCCAAATTTTAAAAGTAGTGTATGTTCACTGTAAAAAATTAAAATGGAAGCACAGCCCTGGCTGGTGTAGCTCAGTGGGTTGAGCACAGGCTGTGAACCAAGGCATCGCGGGTTTGATTCCCAGTCAGGGCACATGCCTGGGTTGCAGGCCACGGCCCCCAGCAACTGCACATTGATGTTTTTCTCTCTCTCTCTCTCTTTCTCCCTCCTTTCCCTCTCTAAAATTAAATAAATAAATAAATCTTAAAAAAAAATGGAAGCACAGACCTGTATAAAAAAGAAAAAATGACCTATAAACCTTAGCCAAGTGGCTATTATGAACATCTCAGTGGCAGACTCTGTTTATTCCTCCCTTTGCGAGTGCTTCTGCCGTCCTCACACTGGGCCATCATCGGGTGTCGTCCTTCGTTCTGGGGACGTGGCGTGTCACCTCAATCAACATGCTGATGTCGTTGCATCCTAGGGGTAGATCCCACTGGGTCGTGGTATATGATCCTTTTAATGTAGTGTCCACGTCAGTTTGCTATGTGATCTTGGATTCCGCCTCTAGTGGTTATTAATAGTTATTAAAATTTCAATCGTTATTAAAAATCATTTGCCAACATTTTCCTGCCCACACAGCACTCCACTGTGCAGACAGGTCATCCCTACTGGTTGGATATGCAGGTTGGTTACGATTGAATGTGTATGAACGTTCTGAAGCCACTTAATTTGTCTCCTATTAGTTTACAAACAAGAGTTCCCTGGAAGGCCCAGCTGACTGAAAGGATAATGAGATCACTTGTGTAGTTGTCTGTATAGTTAAAATGACCCAACTGCCTTGTTATTTAAATTTTTCAAAATGTTGTCCATATTTTTCCTCCTCTTCAGGGAGAAACCAACAGGATTATAGCCTCCCACACGATGAACAAGAACTCATCCAGGTCACACTGCATTTTCACCATCTACGTGGAGGTCAGTGCCAGTTCTTGAATAGCCTGGGCATGGTGGTCCGTTCCAAGGGGCCTGCTCAGTCAGAAGCTTCTTCCTGTGAAGTTTCAGTGTAATCTCTGCTTGGATGTTTCATAGGCCCATTCACGGACCTTATCAGATGAAAAGTATATCACTTCCAAAATTAACTTGGTGGATCTAGCAGGCTCGGAAAGGCTGGGGAAGTCTGGGGTAAGTGTGTGTGTGTGGGGTGGGTTGGATGGAGCAAGGGGTTCCTTCTCAACAAGCCATGGCCCCGTTTCTGGCATCGTGGCCCATACACGTGGGCCTGTCCCTCTTTGTGAGCACCGTCCTGAGCTAGGCACAGTAGAGCTTGTGGGCTTGACCCTGACGAGCCAGATGGACGGAGTTAGCAGAGGCTACAACTTTTGTACAAAAGTGTAAATGAGATCATGGCCTCTAAATTTTTAGCAAGGTGCCTGGCACTCAGTAAGTGCTCAGTAAATGCTCCATGCTGGTGATCAGCATTTCTCTGTATATGAGTGTGAGTGTTCGCAGGAGTATTTGTATGAGTACTTCATCTCAGATAAATATTCATGTGAGTGTGAGTATTAGTGTAAGTATTTATAAGAGTATATACCTGAAGCTAATATAAAATAATATTGGATATCAACTGTAATTGACAAATATAAAAAAAGAATTCCCTAGACTAAGGGCAGTAAGATATGGCTTCTAATTTTAGCCCTATTAAGTTAGAATCAATCTTTTAACCTCTCTGATTGTTGTTTGGATAATAAATAATCCCCCTATTTAAAATTAGAATTATGGTAATTAACAAGGTAATGTATATTAAAGTCTTTTTGACTTTCATGTATGAAGCAGTATTATGATTGGACTCATTAAAACTCCAATTTCAAACACTGTAAATTAACATATGCAACTTTAAAAGATAAGTTAAAATACCCAAGTGGAAAAACACATGGGCATTCTTTGTGTATTCATGTGTGTTTACATTTGCGTAAATACTCACAGGATTATTTGCCCAAGCATCTGCAAAAATATTCATATGAGCGTGAATCTTAAGTGAGTATTTATATGAATATTCACGTAGTATTCATATTCACACGGGCATTCGTGAGTGGGTGTATGAGGGTTCCTGTGAGCATTACTAGCCTCAGACGGACTACAACCCCATGATACTGCGAGAAGACCCTGGGGTTCTGGGGAGGAGGCTCGGCAGTGTTCTTAGGGGGGCAGCCTCTCCACTTGGTCCAAAGCCAAACTGACCTTTGGTTTGCAGTCTGAGGGCCGAGTCCTGAAGGAAGCCACCTACATCAACAAGTCGCTGTCATTCCTGGAGCAGGCCATCATTGCCCTTGGGGACCAGAAGCGGGAGCACATCCCCTTCCGGCAGTGCAAGCTCACCCACGCCCTGAAGGACTCATTAGGTGAGGGGTGATTGGTGTACAAGGAGGGGGGACAGGCCTTGGCATATCTGCTGCTGCTGGTGGTGACTGACTTGCTCCTTCCTGTGGCGTGGACTTAACGTGCGGCCTTTGCACAGCGACTCAGACACAACTGAAAGGCAGAATCCAGCACGTGCCTTCTTCTTTCACCTATAACCTGTCCTGCTGTTCACTCCTCAGCACCTTTGCCTAAGCTTTTGCCCCTACTGGGAATGCTTTCCGGTTTCCTCTCATCCCTAAACCAGCTGACAGAACCCTTCGTCACCCTGAAGACCCAGGTAGAAGGCCTCTCCCATAACATTTTTCCTTCCCCTACAGTCTCCCTGCCAGAGGGGTGGAGGATGTGTCTTGTCATCCTCGTGTCCCCAGGTTTTTGTGTTGGGTCTGATGACACTGTCCTTGGAGTCTGGTTATTAATTGAGTGCTGCCATCAGCAAAACTGGGCCCTGCCCTTCCCGGTCTCATGCCATGTCTCCTCTGCCATTCCCTCGCTTCCTCTTTTGGGTTCTTCTGGCAGCCTCTCCACCTTTCCTCCTTCTTCCTCTTGTGTCCCAGCCTCAAACGTGCAGGTGTGTCCTCTCTGACTCTGCCTGAGTCAGCTTGGGCTGCTACAACTAAATACCGCAGACTGGGCGGCTGAAATAACATTCATTTCTCACCCTTCTGGAGTACAGAAGAACAAGGTCTGGCAGGGATGGTTTCTCGCTAGGACGCTCTTCCTGACTTGTGAATGGCTGCTTTCTTGCTGTGTCTTCACGTGGCAGAGACAGAAAGAAAAGAGAAAGAGGCTAGAAAGAGAGACAGACAGAGCCCTGGTCTCTGTCCTCTTGTAAGGGCACTAATCCCCTCTCCGCAGTCCATCCTCATGGCCTCATCTAAACCTAATCACCTTCTAAAGGCCCTGCCTCCAAACACCATCGCATTGGCAGTTACGACTCTTAACATACAAATTTTGGAGGCATACAAACATTCAGTTCATAACCCTGCCAGCCTCAGAAGGATCTCTTGGCAGAAAACCCACGTGGTTCATGGCCCTTCTGTGTCCTGCCTTCTGCAGGGGGAAATTGCAATATGGTCCTTGTGACAAATATCTACGGAGAAGCTGCCCAGTTAGAAGAGACGGTACGTAAAGACAGCCAGCGCCACCAGGTTGGAGTCCTCCTCGGGGGTGCCTGGACGGGGTAGGGCTGGCTCCACGCTGGCCCAGCTGACACACGAGCCACACACATTGTCAGGAGTGGAGGGATTCAGGAAGTGAGTCTCAGCCAAAACTATTGAGGGAGGTTCAGCCAGGATCCAAATACCAAGTACGAAGGGGCAGAAGCTGTGTCAAGGAAGAGGCAAAGCGGGAGGTGGGCTCGGCATGGCGGCCTAGGCAAGGAGAGGAGGCTGAAAGCCGAGCCAGCTCGGAGGGTGCTGCTCCTGTGAGCTGCCGTCAAGGACAGCTGATTCCTTGTTCTTCATAGCCACACGTGTTTAAACATCTTGAAAGTAACTCAGAGTTCCAGGCCACAGTTATGAGGCTTGTATGAGCTGATAAGTATGAAGCATCTGCCTCATGCAAGGTGGCTGGTGGGGAGCAGCTCGGTAGCGATGCGTCATACGTGGCCTTGGGCCTGAGTTTCCAACCGTGGTCTTAAGAAATGTGAGGCCCAGATGGAGGAGTCCTTCAGAGGTGGTGTGATTTAGGGGGGGGGGCGTGAAGGGGGAGTTTTTCCTGGAGCTGGGGGGAGGACAATGGGTACTGAGCTGGCTTGGTGGTTAGGAAAGTAGCGATGTTCCTGACAGAGGAGTTGGTGGGCCTGAAGGTGTGGCCCATGCCAGGAACATCCAGGCACTGAAGGTTAGGGCTCAGGAAGGCGAGGGAGAAGACACCGCAGGTGCAGGATGGGGCCCTGGTAGCCTGGCGGAGGCCTTGGCTGCTCTGCGGGTGGCTGGGCTGTCATGGGGTTTGAGTTGGAAAGGGCTGTGGCTAGAGTTGTAACTCAGGGAGATTTCCCCAGCAGCAGGACACAAGTGACGTGGGAAGGGGACAAGTGGATGAGAACCAGAGGCCTTAATACAGGCTGAGATAGTGACACAGGTGAGCCCACGCAGCTGGGTACACAGCCTGGGGCTCCCTCTTTCCTCTGAAGGGCTGCCCATCATAATAAGGTTTGGAAAGCTCTCCTTAGACATTTTGCTTTTCAAATGTGGATGTTTAGGGCAAGCTTCAGTCATCTGGATAATCCACTGAAGTCATTTCCAGGGACACTGCAGAGCAATGAGTTCCTGCAGGGCCTCCCAGCTTCTAGGGGAAGCTTTCCTGCTAAGTGTCCTGGGACCAGGGAGGCCAGGGATGGGAGCTCCCTCTGCCATGCAGGCAGCACCCCCAGAGGGAGCTTTCAGGAACCTGCTGTATCATGGCATCACAAAGTGTGGCTGCATCCCAAGAGGAACCATGTGAACACTGGGCCTCCTGGCTGCCTGGTTGAGGAAGATGCCCTTCGAGACAGTGGAAAGTCTCTGTCCCTCTGTCCCCACCCCAGAGATAGTTGCTGCCCAGGGAGCAACTCTCCTGGTACCTGCTACACCCAGAAGCTTGTGCCTACACTGCTCAAGGTCTGCGCCCAGCACTGAGCCCACAGAGTCCTGAGGAGCGTGGGTTGCGGGGGGTGTCTCAGGGTTTGGGACAAAGACATACTGAGGGTGTGGAAGCTAGCGATTCTCTTCTCCTACTGTTTTAAAACTTTAAAACGGTTCCTCATGGGTCATGTTGCCTTATGTGTCAACACCGTGTGTGTGAGGGGGAGGAACCCCGGTGGGAGAGCAGTAGCCACTCTTGCTGCTGTGCTTGGAGCAGGAGTCCGATTCCACCCCACACAGAAGCAGCTCCGACTGTGATGACGTGGGGTCTTCCTGCGGGCTGGCTCCCTGTGGGTCAGTCCTGCCCGGGGCACAGCACACACCTCAGCAGTATGTCTGCTGTGGCCTTGTGAGGCAGGTTTCCCCGACTCTACAGAGAAGTTGCAAGACCTGTCCGAGGTTGCATGGTTGGTCAGTGGCAGAGCTCTGACCCAGCCGGACTGCCGAAGGAAGAGCCCTTTCCGTCCTTCCTTTGGGCCACTTCTGGGTCATCTGCCCCCGCCCCCTAGTCTGCTTCCCTATTTCAGGGCTCTGAGTCAGCCCAGCATGGTATGAGGTTGGGATCTCAGGTCGGCCTTGTGCCACCCCTGGCTGCTCCCACTGCCAGGGTGGCAGCCTTGCACTCCTCAGGTAACATCAGTACAGTGGGGGCAGTGTCAGTGCTCTTTCCCTGGCACCTGCCTCGTGGGCCCCCGCCATAATTAACCCTGGCTCGCTGTCCCTGCTGAGGGACTCAGGCAAGACCTCCCTGACATCATTTCATGGGCCCAGGGGACACTGCAATCCCATTTGGAGTGTGTCTCTAGGCAGGGATTTGTTATTGCTAGTGGGCTCCTTTTACCTGTCTTGCAAATGTCTCTACTCATCAGTAATTGCCCACCAACATAGAGATCTGTGTGATCTATTTTCAGCTCTCGTCACTGCGGTTCGCAAGCAGGATGAAGCTGGTCACCACTGAACCTGTCATCAACGAGAAGTATGATGCTGAGGTACTAAGGGGGACTTGTGGGCAAGCCTCTCTGTGCAGAAGGTGTGTGGGTTTGCTGCCTGGGTCACACGAGCCTGGCTTCCCTTTCTGCCTCAACCAAAGATGCAATCCTGGGGCAGTCCCTTTCCATTCTGGGGTAGGCCAGAGTCTTCTGAGTCTCTGGATACCTCCTTGGGAGCTGCCACCAAGGTGAAAGGGCTAGGTTAGGGCCTCCATCCAGGCACATGTCGGGATTTGGGGGCCACTGAGTACCCCGGGCTTCTGTGTGGAAGTTCCTTAAAGCTGTCTCAGAAGTGAACCAGTGTGGACCATCTCTCAGACTCCTCTGGGGGTGTCACTACGGAACCTCTTTGCTCCCAGCCTGAGGATCCCTCCCAGCAAGCAGATCCGACCAGAGGGAATGTTCAGCACTAGCACCGATTGGGAAAACACAAATTAAAACCTCAGTGGAATTTCACCCCCAGACTAGCAAAAAATAGAGGTTTTCTAATAGTGCAAAATGGTGATGAGATATCCTGAAACAGAAACGCCTCTCTGTTTCTGGTCAGCTACCGCCACTTTGGAGAGCATTTCTGGCAACTTTTAGTAAAGTAAGAATGCATTTACTGATCATTTGACTTTCCTTTAAAATTCTTATGGCATATTTCCTACAAATAGGAGCCTTTGCATGCCTTAAGCTAATGACAGACCAGTTGAACTCCCCAGATTCTAAATCCCAGAGGAAATGGCAGTGCTAGTGGCTCTGCGGCACTAACGCACGGTTTGGCGGTTGAGGAGGGAGCAGAGCTTGGAGCTGGTTCTCTGACTGGAGCAGGCGTGAGAATCACTCACCCTGTGGGCTTGTCGAGCCACAGGTCCCTGGACCCATCCCCATGGTTCCTGCTTGCGTCAGTCTGGGATGGAGCCTGGGGATTCTCATTTCTAGAAGTCCCCCAGTGCTGCTGCTGTGGCTGTTCTGAGGCCACACTTGGAGAACCACTGGCTCAGTCATTAAAAGCCTTGGCCTCTTCATCAGCAAGATACTCTTTCTAAGCCTCAGTTCCTTCCTTTGTGAACTTGGGCAGTAATGGAACACACTCTCAAAAGATGTTAGGAAGAATAAGATAATGGGTGGAAACCTCTGAGCACCGTGCTGTCAGGTTGTGAATGCTCAGTAAATGTTATCTAGCACTCTCCTCACTTCTACAGATCTGCCTGCCAGTTCTGCCTATATAATCTAGAGACAGTCCCAGGTGTGTGTGTAAAGGGATTTACAGCAGGCAGTGCTCACACAGCTTATCGTAACGGTGAAAAGTTAGGAACATGACCACGAGCCTTTAACGGGAGAGTAGTTCAAGGGGTTGTGGAGGGAGGGAGCGAGAGCTAGGGCTTTGAGCATGGAGGATCTTGAGTGGGGCCTGAAGTGGCCTGAACAGTAGCATCTCACATCTACACCGAATATAAAAACATGCAAAGTAACACTGATGATTATTTATGGATACAGGTGCTCCTCAACTACAATGGGGTTGTACCTGATAAACCCATCCTGAGTTGAAAATATTGTAAGTTGAAATGCATTTAACCTACCAAATATCATTTAGCCTAGCTAGTTTCTACTGAACACATATCACTTTTGCCCCATTACAAAGTCAAAGAGTCTTAAGTTGAACAGGGTACCATCTGTGTACGCGTATGTGTGGGGGAAAAGCACATGGTGGCGAAAACACAGAAATGAGGCTGGAGGCTCCCTCTGGGAGGTCCGGGGAAATGGACTTGGACTGGGGTACATAGGAACTTCACGCTTATCTGCAACGTTTTATTTCTGTTTGTAAGAAGGATTTTATTTATTTATTTTTAGAGAGAAGGGAAGGGAGGCAAACATCAGTGTGAGAGAGAAACATCAGTCGGTTGCCTCTCATATGTGCCCTGACCAAAGACTGAACCCACAACCCAGGCATGTGCCCTGACTGGGGTTCGAACTGGCAAACTTCTGCTTTACTGAACGATGCCCAACCCACTGAGCCACACCAGCCAGGGCTGAAATATTTTATTTCTAAAAAAAAAAAGCCAATTGGCAGCATGCTGTTAAATTCAGATTTTGAAGTGATCTAATTTTCATGGTATTATTTTCTATCCTTTTCTGCTATCCTTTAGCTTGAAGTTGATTTGTTTATTTTTCTTATTTTCTTACTTGGTGTTCTTTTAGCTCAGGATGTTTGCACTACCACCTGTGGCCTGGCTGGGTGAGTGCTGTGCCTGCCAGCCAGGGCTTGCTTGCTCTTTAATATAATTTCTGCTCTGAAACCTGTACTCTTGGTCCTGACAGCCAGGCTTCCATGTCCTCAAATGTGAATGTGCTTATAATCCTTATGATAAGCACTTTCCCTTATATGCAGGAGTTCTTGAGAGAGACATGGAAAATTATTTGGGTCGCTGCCTTTCCTGGACTGGGGCAGTGGTACTCCCAGGTTGTTCCCAGGGCCATCTTCAGTACTGGCACCTGTTTTCAAGAGGGTGGAATAGCTTCTGCAGAATTTCCTTGGCTGGTGGGCCTGGCCATAAGGCAGGGGACTGGGTTCCTGATTTACCTCTGTTACCAGCTCCGTGTGGTGAGCTGCTCAGCTTCTGAGAGTCAGAGTATTCATCTGTGAACTAGGGAGGTTGGACTGACGACCTCCGAGGAGCCTGCCATTCCATGGGCTGTGATCCTGTGAGGTGGTATAAAGACTGTGAGCCTTGGCATGAGCAGACAGCAGAGGGAGACTCGGGGTACCCTACTCTGCCAAGAGGAAATGCTCCTGCAGGCTGCAGTGGGGTTGCAGTGGGGAAACTTTGCAGGTTGAGATCTGCTTCTAGCCTGGTGCTGCACTTAAGCAGAACTCTGAATTTTCCATTACGTTTATGATGAAAGCACTTGACCATTGGGTAACTTGTATGAGTCTGTGTTGTTTCCAAGGCATTAATTCCATCCAGAAAATGCTCCTAATTTTTATAAGGGAACTCCCTTATAAAACCCTCATGGTCAGCCAGGAGGTGCTGCCAGACCATGTCCCCTGGAGTCTGCTGCTCCAGCCCTGTGTTTCTGAGCACTTTTTCTCTGATCAGTAGAAGAGGGCAGGAGGAGGCCACTGAACATGCCAGGCATCAGGAGAAGTGGCTTTCGTGCTCTCGGGATGTGATATGGAGGCTGGTGACCCATGGGAGCAGATGGCCCATTTCCCCACATCACCTGATTGGCCCAGAGGGCTAAGCCTCGCTCCCTGCACCACACTGAACAGAGTCATCCAGCTGGAGACTCTTGCTCTCTTCAGCCACACTTTGCCTAGCTATGGCACGAGGCATTTTCTAGAGCTGAGACCCTTCAGCCTGGAGGGGAGATGGGGATGAGTAGGGCCTGGCTGACAAGCCTCTCCTGTTCACCTCATAGGAATCCCACCCAAAGGAGACAATCTTGGTGCTGCCCAGGGGGGCAGAGCCAGGGTGGACACTGGTCCTGTGCCTCAACTACCAGGCTTTGTGTCCTGAATTGCCACAGAGCCACCAGGACTCCAGGGTTTTGCCACCCCTTGCTGTGGACTGGTCATAGCTTTGGTCCCAGGATCCCGCTGTCAGGGACTCCCTCCAGTGGCCATTTTTTGACAGCTAAAGGAAGCCCTGTTTTTTATAGTGAAGGTTCTCAGCATAAAGTCCCTTTCATCTCTTACATGAAAGGCACTCAGACAGTATCTGTCAAATGTAAAATGACTTAGAAACTGTTTCTGGAACTGTATCATTTACCTATTCACCTAGAGTTTATGGAGTGCTTACTGTGTGCCTGGCACTTTTTAAAGCACTTGGGATACATTAGTGTACAAATAAAAACATGAATCTCTGTCCTTGAAGAACTGACAGTCTGTTGGTGCTGGGAGAGACAGACACAGTAAACATAAGAAACAGGTCGGTTCTAGGTCCTGCTGTCTGCAACAACATGGATGAACCTGGAGGACATCATGCTAAGTGAAATAAGCCAGACACAGTAAGAAAATTACTGTGTGATCCAACTTGTATGTAGGACCTAAAAAAAGTCAAATTCATAGAGGAGAAAGTAGAGTGGTGGTTACCAGGAGTGCTGGCTGAGGTAGAGGGATGGGGGGATGTTGGTCCCAGGGTACAACTTCTTAGTTACAAGTTTTGAGGATCTAATGTCCAGCATAGTGCTTATAGTTAAGAATACTGTGTCATACACTGGGAACTTGCTAAGAAAGTGGATCTCAGATACTGTTTAACACACAGAGAAATGGTAACTAGGTAAGGAGATGGTTATGCTAATTAGCTTGGCTGTAGTAATAATTTCACTGTGTATACACTGCACTTTGCCGTGTATAATGCGCACCCACGTTTTTGGGCGCATTAAACACGGGATTAGAATACCCGTGGAATGTAATCGTCATACCCATGTATAATGTGCATCCTTATTTTTCCCTCACGAATTTGGACAAAAAAGTGCACATTATACACGGCAAAATGTGGTATATCAAAACATGTTGCACACCTGAAATACATACAATTTATTTTTTTTAAAGATTTTATTTATTTATTTTTAGAGAGAGGGGAAGGGAGGGAGAAAGAAAGGGAGAGAAACACTGAGCGGCTGCCTCTCACGCTGCCCCAACCGGGGACCTGGCCTGCAACCTAGGCCTGTGCCCCGACAGGGAATTGAGCCGGCGACCTTTCAGTTCGCAAACATTTAAAAACCAAATGGGGTAGATTTAATGCTTCACTTGTTCAGTACGATAGCCAGTACACACATGTGGCTACTTAAGTAGTTAAAATTTTAAAAATATTAAAATTTACTTCCTTAGTCACATTCATCACATTTCCTGTATTTAACTGGTATAAGTTAACAGGCTTGTGGCGCAGACACAGAGCGTTTCCATCATTGCAGAAAGTTCTGTTAGACAGCCTGCTCTAGGGTGTGTTGCTGATAGATACGTGCCTTGAAAAAAATAGAGCAAGAGTTTTAAAAAGAGTGGTGTGGGCTTTGGGGGCAGTTAGGGTAACTGAGGTGTGCCTAATTTAGAAGCTTTTGAACAAAACCTTGAAGGAGGAGAAGAAGTGAGCCGTAATGCCTGGGAGAAGGGTGTCCCAGGCAGAGCGGCCGGCAGGGCAGAGGCGGTCGTGTGCTAATTCAGTGGGAGTGGGGAGGGCAGATCACGTAGAGCCCTAGAGATCACTGTTACCCTGCAGACACCTATTTGGACTCAGAGATAAGAGTACAGAAAGGTTCGTACAGCAGTGTTTGTAGCAGCAAAAATTGGAGGTGACACGACTGTCAGTGGGAATGGGGATGCCTTTATGCAGTGATTGGGCAGGAGGAAAGTGAAAGGTAGGGCTTGCAGGGAAGGCATCCTGGAGGCGTGGGCTGCCCTGCGAGGGCAGTCACCTTCTTACGCTGGGGATATCCCGGGGGCTCCTGGGAGTTGGGTTTTGACGTGGCTCCAGGGGTGGCTGTGCTCACCCCTCCACTGTGTTCTTAGTCTCCTCCACTGTGAGAAGCAGAGGCCAGGGACTGCTGAGGCCTTCAGATCCTAAACCCACCCTAGTTGGGAAAAGTCACCAGTGGGGAGGGAGTTGTCCAGATGCTGAGATCACAGCCCATGGACCACTGGGAAGGGCTAGAGTATCCGAGCAGAGGTTAGGGAACCGTGGGCTGGAAGTGGAAGACGCAGGGTGCCTGCTCTGACTGTCTTCCCTGCCCCCACCAACTATGCTTCCCTGGCAGCGAATGGTCAAGAACCTGGAGAAGGAGCTGGTGCTGCTCAAGCAGGAGTTAGCCATCCATGACAGCCTGGTAAGGGGCTGGAGGTGGGGTTGGGGTGACTAGAATGTTAGAGGGACTGAGTGAGGTCAGGGGGCAGAAGTACTAGGTTCAGAGGGGGCAAGAGGGTCAGGGCAGGGATGCTGGATGGGCAGAAGGACTGGGTGGACTGGGGGCCAGATGGGTAAGGGGGCCATGTAGGCAGGGGGACTGGAAGGACAGACTGTGGGGGAGAGGCTAGCAGACCAGTGTACCTAGTAGACAGAGGCAGGCAGTAGGCAGGAGTAAAAGGGGAAGAGGGCTAGAGGCCTGTCAGGTTAAAGTCCAGGGGCAGACAACATGATGGGTCAAGATCAGGGGAGGTGGGGCAGGTTGGGGGTGTGGCAGGGTAGCAGCAAGGAGCCATGAGTGCAGGGGGCTGGGGTTGGAGTCCTCCAGCAGCCTGCCTGGGTTGCTGCTCACGGCCCAGAGGGGCCTCAAGGCAGATGCAGCCACCTCTCTCCCATGGCCCTCCTCATCTTAGAATCTGCCAGCAGAACCCCCTTGGTTTGGAGTAGCCGACCCATGTTGGGCAGCTTTTGCTTCCCTCACTGACTCCATTGTCCCTTGCTGACTGGCGCACCTGGCCTGTGAGTCAGGCCCTCTCCACCAGGACCTGATGGTGAAGGGAATGGAGCTGGCTCGGTGGCCGGGGCCTGTGCCCATCCTTCCCACCAGAGTTCTCAGAATGTCCCCTGCTGCCCCTACTTGGGCTTAGGTGCTTTGAGTTCATGGACATGTATTTCATCCTCTTCCAAGGCCAACCGCTCCCTGGTGAACTATGACGCCCTGGATGAAATTCAGATTGCCGAGATCAACTCCCAGGTGCGGAGGTACCTGGAGGGGACGCTGGATGAGATTGATGTAAGGAGCCCCTCCTTGGGACCCCCATATCCAACCAACCAGGGCATCCCTGTCCTGGGCACACCCCAACATATGCTATGCTGGCCATGGAACCTCACACTGAGTGGATGCAATGGGTGTAGGATGGGTGGTGGTGGACCCCTGGCCTCAGAGTCCCTTCAGCCCACCAAAGTCTCAGCTTCCATATGTAGGGTTACAAGGCTGTGGGTACCCCACGAGTTGGCTAGCAGCCGGAACAGCCTTATACACACAGGAGGAAATCCATCACTGGGACACAAGTGGGCCCTGGCGCCAGGCTGCCCTGGATCAAATACCAGCTAAGCTATCTCCTTGCTGAGTGACTTCAGCGAAATGCTCCACCCTGTGTATTTTGGGACCCTCACCTACAGAGTGGGGAGTGTAACCGAGCTGGGATGAGGCGAGTTGTAGCACCTCCGGTACTGGCTATAGCAGGTGGAATAGGGCCATTAAAGAATGATGATCACGCTGGTTGTCTGTAAGACAGACCCCTAAGACCCACGTTGGAGTGGGCCAAGGAGGGAGACAGCCACATAGCAAAGGACCCTGAGGGGGAAAGATACATTGTGTTTTTACAGTGCAGGCCAGCAAACTCTCCATCAGGGAGCTGCATGGGCAGACCCCCAATCCTGTTACTGTGGGCAGCTGGGACAACTGAAGGGTGGGCTCTTCTTGTCTGCCCTGCAAGAGCTGCCCCAGACTGACACTGGGTCAAGGGTAATGCTTGTGGGTTATGGGGCCAAGAGGGAGACTGATGGCCTTCCAGCCACAAGTGTGTATGTGTCTGTACCCACATAGAAAGGTTTGTAATGGAGTCTTGCGAAAGCTGGAGAGAGCTGAGGACAACAAATTTTATTTAAATTTCCCTTAGTATTTTCAAGAACTAGAATCACTTCGATTTTACAGAGATCTTCACTTAGAAAAGGTAGGTTTTGTAGCCCTAGTAAATACTCAGGTTGAAAACTACTAACCAGGTGGTCTTCTGTTCTCGAGAAGGCTTGTATTGCCACTCTTGTCGAAAGGCTGTTTGCAGATGTTCTGTGTTTGAGACAGATGGTCAGTGCTTAGCCCTGGCTCCTGGCTTCTCTACTAACATAGACACAGCCTTGGCCCCATGGTGCCATGATCTAACGTCAGCCTAGCTCTGTTCTCCGCAGATAATTAACCTCAGACAGATCCGGGAGGTGTTCAACCAGTTCCGGGTGGTTCTGAGGTAAGGGACCCTCCCGACCCGCCCAGCTCCTCCATCAAGCTGCCGTCTTCATCTCCTGTGGTTTGGATGTGTCTTGAAGCACACCACCTCTATCTCAGGTGTGAGGAGCCAGATCAGAGTCCTCAGGATGTGCCCAGGCCCCTGGTGCCCCCGAAAGGCTCTGCGCCTGCACACTCAGATCCTCCCACCCTTCCCTTCCCTGGGGCAAGCCTGGATGACGGCCTTCCATTCAAGGGCTACTCAGAGAGGAGGCAGTCCCTAGTGGATGTTTCCTGAGTTCATCAATCGGACAGGATGCCCTGAGCGTGGCCAGAGCAGGGCATCGTGATTACTACCTGCTCCCCAAGCCCCACCTCAGGAGGCATTTTTGGTTTCTTTGGGTACATATATCCCTGTTGCCTGAATGGCTTATGTTGGGTAGTATCACAGAAGCTGATCACGTGATTCCAAAGGGCTGCTAGAGACAGAACCCAGGTGGGGAGGTGTGGTCCCAATGCAGGCTTACAGTCCTGTTAAAGTCATCTTGGAGCAGTTGTGCCTGGCACATAGGGTGGGCCCTGCAGATTTATGGGCTTGACGATGGGTATTATGTACAATGGGGATTCAGGGGCATAGAATGAGCTGCTTTTGTCTGTTCTGGTTCATAGTAAAGGCCTGGCTCCTTTGCAAGGGGCCATACCCAAATGACTTCTAACTCTAGTACATGGCTCAGCATGGCCCCAAGTATGAAGTTCTCTTTCACTCTTTCTCCCAAGCCAACAAGAACAGGAAGTAGAGTCCAGTTTGCGCCGGAAGTACACACTCATAGACAAGAATGACTTTGCAGCCATTTCTGCTGTCCAGAAGGTAAGCACAGTTGCCTTTTGCTGACTGCATTCGTGTCAGATTTTCCTATCCCCAGTCCTTTCCAGAGGCCGCAAGTGTCCTGCATTAAAGCCAGTCTAGGAACAGATAAAGGTAACACCAGGATGAGTGTGGGGTGACTGACCTGTGCAAGAGTTAACCACATACGATTCAAAATGGTCTCCAAAACTGGAGACAAGGCTAGTAACAAACAGGACCAATTCCTGAAGTTGGGTAGGAAGAGCCCTTAGGATCCTCAGGGTGTGGAATGAAACACCAGATCGGTGAGAGGAGTTAATGTGGAAAGTGGACCTTTAATGGGGTGGTCAGAGACAGATTTGTGGGGACAGCCTGAAGCTAACAGCAGTAGTAGCCACCACATCTTGGTGTGGGCTAAACATGCCCATCTCAGCCTTGGGCCCATACACACTTGGGTGCCCAAGGGGCCCATGCTCTTCGTCTAACCCTTGGCCCTGTGGCTGGCCTCTATCCAGGCAGGGCTTATGGATGCTGATGGTCACCTGGTTGGTGAGCCTGATGGACAAGGCTTCGGAGTTGGGGTTGCCACTTTCTCCACCAAAGCTGGGAAGAAAGCCAAGTCCAAGAAGACATTGAAAGAGCAGCTCAGGTAAGTGACCTTCCCACTGCTCCGCTTGGTCAGTACCTGGCCCTCCTTGGCTGGTGAAAGGGAAGACAAACTATCATCCTTTTCCCCCTGATGTCTTAGCAACTATATGGTCACAGTGCATGTCACTGCTACCAATACTAGTAACATCTGCGGGGCCCAGGCTGGGTCTGGTCACTTCTCATCTGCACAGCAACCCCATGAATTGGGAGTTAATTTTACTGATGAGTAAATCGAGGCTCAGAAAGGGGAAGTCCCTTCCAAGGTCACACTGCTGCTGGTGGTCAAGTTGAAGTGAGAAGCTGGGCCAGCATTTGTTCTCTAGTATCTTGTGGAAAATCCACCTCCCAACAGGGTCCTTCTGGGGCACTCACACCACCCTAAAACTCCAGTTGACCTTTCAGGCAAGACCCTTTGTGTGTGCAAGGTGGGCAGAGGGTCAAGGTTCACTTAATGAGCCACTCTTACTAAGCCGTGACTGTGCTGTGTAGTGGTTGGCAAGAGCACCGGTTCTGGAGGTTATGCCTGTGTTCACCTCCTTACTCTACTTGCTTCATCCATGGGGTCACCTTGCTTAAGGCATGAGAGCCTCTCTGGGCCTTGATTTCTCATCTCTAAAATGGGAATAATAAGCCTGGTGGGGTAGCTCAGTTGGTCAGAGCATTGTTCTGATACCCCAAGATTTTGGGTTCAATCCCCAGTTAGGGCACACACAAGAATCAACCAGTAAATGCATAAATAAATGGAACAACAAATTGATGTTTCTCTCTCTCTCTCCCTCCCTCCCTCCCTCCCTCTCTCTCTGAAATCAATAAGTTAAAATTTAAAACATAAAATGGGAATAATAATAGCATCAGAGTCACTGGGGTTGTTGGGAGGATAAGTGAGTAAATGCAGTCGCTGCACCTGGAAAGTAAATGGGAGTCTGTTGTTACTGTTATCACTTGTGAAGGAGTGCAGGCCACAGCTGGGTGCAGAGTTGGGTATCAGGGATTGCTGATGCCCCTGGCTTCCTCCTGCTCTCCAGAAGGGTAGTTACATCTTAGCACTCTCTGTTCAGCTTCCAGGTAATCGGTGCAATAATAGGTAGATTGATGCTTGCCCCCACCTCCACCAAAGCACATCTGTTGCAAGAAAATGAAAAGAGGAGAAACAGCAGAAAGAGCTGCGGTCATCCTCTTGTCAATTCAGGCCTGCTCAGATGTGCCTCTCTGGGAGGGAGGACCCGTGTGCCATCACTTAGAGAGGGCAGGTGACCACTTTCCTGGGGGCTGGGGTGGTCACTGATGTAGGCTGGGAGTGCAGGTCCTGGAGTGTCAGAGTAGAACTACCCTGCTTTCCCACCAGTCTACAGCCAGACCCACCCTAGATGGACGCTCTGCAGCTCTTTCCCAAAGATTCCTGTGTGACTAATACCTCAGCAGCCACGATGCTCCTGGTCAGCTTGCAGCCCACCCTCCAGATTCCTATGCTTTCAAACCCGGAGATGTCCTACTCTTCCCAGGTGTCTCCTGCTGAGACTGCTGAAGGGACAGTTCCTTATTCTCATAAAAAGGAGAAGGCTTTCCTCTTTCTCTTCAGCTGCATGGCTCAGGGTCAAACTCTTTGTCCTTTGGCCTAGGTATGTGGTCAAGACAGGAGCTGAGCAGGATGGCACTTCTGGTGTGTGAGGGCTGAGAAAGGTCACTCCATCAGCGTGGGAGACCCCTTCCTGCACTTGACTGAGCCCTGGGGTCTCCCTGCCTTCTCCTTCCAGCTCTGCGGCAAGAAAGGAAGGTGCCGGCAGCCCTGTGAGTGGCAAGGACGTGGATATTTCCACCTCCAAGACCCAGCTGACTGCATCCTCCAAAGATGGAGATGTGAAAGACATGCTTTTGCGGGACCGGGAGACCTCCAACTTCGAAACCCTTCCCTCAGAGTCCCCAAAGGAGGAGCTACGCCCACCCAGGTGACCATCTAACACTAGCTCCTGCAGCAAATCATCCAAAACCAGAGTGTGATCCACAACATGTAAAGAGCAGCTGCAGATAAAATAGGCAGACTAGGAGCATGGTTCAAAAACAAGAAACATGGTGGCTATACGCATGCAAAATGGTCCCACATCAGGAGTCATCCAGGATATACAATTACTAACTAATTAATTAACTTTAGAGAGGGGCGAAGGGAGGGAGAAAGAGGAGAGAAACATCGACATGAGAAGCATCGATCTGTTTGCTGCCTCTTGTACACACCCTGACTGAGGACCGGACTGGCCACCTTTTCCTTGCAGGTTGACTCCCAGCCAGCTGAGCCACACCAGTTGGGGGGGGTGCACAATTACACATGGAATCATTCAGACCCTTCAGACAGCCATTATTTTAATAATTGAATTTACATATTTTTGGAATAAGTAATGTACTTAAAATTTTTTCAAGATATTAGACTCTTTTCCTCCAGCTACAATTACTCTGGTGAGTGAGTAATTACGTTTTTAGGAATCTATCCTGAGGAAATAATTAAGAGAGATGTGGAAAGAGATTTATGCCAAAAAAAAATTCATCGCATCATTAATTTAAAAAGCAAACAAGCCATTTTGTAAAAACACCTTAATAGCCAACATTAGGGAAAGGGCTCTGAGTAAATTATTATCTCCTCCCTTGAAATGTACATGGATGAGCATGAAGAATTGTTTTCCTCTGGCCTGTGAACATTGCCAAACATTCGGAGAAACTGAAAGAACTATACAGCGAACAGCCCCTTGATTTTGCAGTTAATGTGTTACCATACTTATTTCATCATGTGTCCATCTTTCTCTCCTTCCCTCCATCCATCCATTTCACAGCAAGGCGCAGACAAGTCCCTTCCCCAGCCCCTGCACTCTGTCTTACATGTCATGAACTAGAGTTCTCAAAGGAATTGTAATAGCATGAAAGAATGCTTCTGAGGAGAAAGATGTAAAATTTTGTATACCACATGATCCCAAACATATAAAAACCTATCAGAGAAATCCCTGAAGGAGATATACCAAAGTGTGGTTGTCAGTAGGTAGTGAGTGGTTGTTTTGCTTTCTGTGTGTTACACACTGATTCCCTTGCTGTCCTCACTTTCTGCAGGGCTCATGTGCCCTTGTGTGCTGAGTAACAGAGATGAGGGAACGATTCCTGCAGTTCAGCTCCCGTCTGGGGGAGGTGGTGCCTAGAAATGCTGGCCTGCTCACAAAGCCCCGGGGAAGAAAGGTGAAGTGCCCGGTGGCTCTCAGTTAGCTGTCCCCTTTCCCCCGCAACCCCACTCCATATTCAGGCCTAGCACCCCACCCTCCAAGCCTGTGGCCTTTGAGGATTTTAAGAATGAGCGAGGGAGTGAGATCAACCGCATCTTCAAAGAAAACAAATCCATCTTGAATGAGCGGAGGAAAAGGGCCAGCGAGATCACACAGCGCATCAATGCCATCAAGCAGGAGATTGATGTGACCAAGGCAGCATTAGATTTCCAGAAGTCACTGCGGGAAAAGCAAGGTAAATGCAATGGGACAGTGGCTGGGGCCTGTGGGATCGAAATTATCCTGCTTAGAATGCGACCATCCTGGGCACTGGAGGACGGAGATGGGAGGGCCCACCTGGGGTGGTAGGATGCAGCCTTCATCCCTGGGTCATCACTTGGCTGTAGTCAGCCCTGGGGAGCCACAGGGTCCTTCCCTGCCAGCCCGCCTCTTCCTGTGGGTCCCCCATTATTGCTTTATCTCAGATCCAGGTGCTAGTCCTTCCATCTACATGTGCTGCTGCCTCCCTATGGAGAAATAGGCTTTTGGTCTTATAGGGGCTTCTCCAGGTAGAAGGTTGGCTGGTGACCCTCACAAGGTCCCTGAGTCCTGGTGTGGTCTCTTCACTACTCACAGTGGTCTGGCTGGAGTGGGAATGCTGGTCAAGACATGAGAACCGAGGAGAGCAATGAGAATGTACATACCAAGGGCCAAGGGATTCACTGTCACTAGGACCACTCCTCATGCCAAACCCCCAGCACCTATTCTGGCTTGGCAAAGACTCATCTCCTAAGGCAGCTGGTGTGGGAGCCATCAGGCTGAGACAGCCAAGACCCACACATGGGGACGGCGCTCACCTGGTGACCCTGGCCTGGTGCTCTCGTCCTAGTGGCAGACGCTGCCCACACCTGCACTGTGGGCCAAGAACCCTCAAGCTTGAGTGTGCAGAGGACTCACCTGGAAGGGCTGGTCAAGTGCAGGGCCCAGAACCTGCATTTTAATGAGTGACTGTTCCAACTCTGAGGCTGGTGGTCTAGAGGCCACACTCTTCTTCACATCCCTGGCTTGTTCCGCTGGTCTTTTTCCAGACAGGGCACACCACGGGTCACTGGGCTCTCTCTTGCCCAATCACAGTGGCATTCCAGACTGGTCTTTATGAACGGTCTCACTGATGACCTGGGGCATCTCCAGATGTCACTTGGTTTATTTGTCACATCAGGTGGATCATCTGATTCACAGGGGGTTACATTTGATTCATTTACTTCTCAGCAACTTTATTTCCAAGTCCTTGGTGCCACTGTGCTCATACCCTACTGACCAACCATGACATACTATTCCAGAGGGCACAGACCACCCATGGGTGGGTGACTTACAGGACTCTGTGAGAACATTCAGGACATTCAGGGTGAAGTTCTTACAGAACCAGCAAACACTTCTTTGTCCCTTCTGCACACATCTTCTTTGAATATGCCACTCCTTATTATGTGTTTACTTGTTTTAAATAATGTATATGAATGGTATGCTGACGCAGCTGTCATTCCGAAACATACCTGAAAGTGGATATTTAAAATTTTTTACTTATTATTGGGACAATGCTTTAACCAACTGAGTCACCTGGCCAGGGCTGAAAATGGATATTTTTAAAGGATGAGATGAAGAAGAAATAATATTTTATTTATTTTAAAAATATTTTATTTATTTGTTTTTAGAGAGGGGAAGGGAGGAAGAAATAGAGGCAATCACCATCATGTGTGGTTGCCTCTTGAGCACCACCCCACTGGGGATGTGGCCCGCAACCCCGGCATGTGCCCTGACCAGGTGTAGAACCAGTGACCCTTTGGTTTGCAATGTGGTGTTCAATCCACTGAGCCATACCAGCCAGGGCTGAAGAAGAAATAATATTTTTAAATACTTAAAATTTTATCTGTCAGCATCAAAAAACATTTTTGCTCTTTTTCCTCCAAAGTAGTTATTTTCCCAATGGTTGTTTTTTCTTTCCTTTTCTTTTTTTAAACTTAATTTAATTTATTTTTAGAGAGAGGGGAAAGGAGGGAGAAAGAGAGGGAGAGAAACACCATTGTACAAGAGAAACATCAATTTGTTGCCTCCTGCACGCCCCCAACTGGGGACCCAGCCCACAACCCAGGCCTGTGCCCTAACTGGAAACCAAACCAGCCACCTTTTAGTATGCAGGCTGGCACTCAATCCACTGAGCCACACCAGCCAGGGCTACCATTGGTTGTTAAACCATCAAATAAAATACCTTTATCTTGAAAGAACAGATCAAGTAAATTCATTTTAAAAACTCCCTGCTGGGCACCTTGATTGGCAGCTACTTATCAGCTCAGAAAGGTCAGGAATTTAGAACATTAATAATTAGTCTTTTGTGAAAGAAAAATGAAAAATCATCTTAAGTTCAAATCTTTTAAGTTTTTTTCCTTGACGATACCCAGAGAACCCTGGGTGGTAACAGTGTTCAGAGACATCCCCATCTCACAGAGCCCTGTAAAGACCCTATAAAGGATTTGTGTCTATCAAAGTGACCTGATCGGGACATCCCACAGCACACAGTCGCTCTGCACTGAAAGCAAGGGACCTGATGAGGTGACTCTGGACTACTGCCCCACTCCAGGTACCTTGAATGGGGAACTTCCCCTCTCCATTAATAGTGTCAGTGACACTTAACATGTCCTACTTTTCCTTTGCAAACTTCATTCGAAATGCTAGTATTTTCCTCCAACATCTGGTTACTGCTGCATATACCCCAGCCACACATGCCAGACTCACTTTCCAGAGGTCCTGGGGTGGAAGTCCCACACCCTGGGGTGGTTGGTATGACACGTTTGCTGAGCTTTCAAGGTGCTATGGGCAGTGGATAGCTGGGTGTGTGGTTGCACAGACCACATTATTTTGTCTTAACCCAGCAATCCTCATTGAAGTGACCCTAAAAAAGGTCCATACAAAGAGGCCATGAGTGCAGCATATGACTAATAGTGCAATCAACTCCTCTCCTCCTGGAGCCTCTGACAGCTACTCAGTATGATTCAGACATCTAATTGTCTCTAACAAGAAGGTAGTGATGAACATTCAGATCATCAAGAAGACAATCTGGCCCTGGCTGGGTAGTTCAGTTGGTTACAGCATCATCCCCACACACTAAGGTTGCAGGTTTGATCCTTGTTAGGGCACATATAAGGATCAACCAAGGAATGCATAAATAAGTAGAACAACAAAACTGATGTTTCTCTCTCAAATCAGTAAATTAAAAAAGAAAAGACAATTTGAAATGTGGGTTTAAATGTACTGTTAATAATAAGGAACCTGCCCTGGCTGGTGTGACTCAGTGGATTGAGCGCCAACCTGTGAACCAAAGGGTCGCCAGTTCGATTCCCTGTCAGGACACATGCATGGGTTGTGGGGTGCACGAGAGGCAACCACACATTGATGTTTCTGTCCCTCTATTTCTCTCTCCTTTATGCTCTAAAAATAAAATCTTAAAAAAATAATAATAATAAGGAACCTTGCCCAAGTGCCTTGTGGAACTAGCCAGTGATGGCAGTTCATGTATATAATTTACAAAAAAGGTAAACATCTGTATAATAGAAGTGTCTACTGAATATATTTGACTGATGGGGTTTAAGATCAAAATAAGTGTGAAACATGGGCCATCTCTATCCTCCCCCCTACCCACCCCTCCTCTTTGTCCTAGAAATGCCAATGTGGCCCTCTGATCTGAGCTCCTTCTTCCCGTGAGACATGTCCTGATAGCCTGGCCTCCCTCAGCTTTGCCCACCCCATGTGGTGCCCTAGCCTTTCCTCTTGTCTCCTGCGTTGTGCGTTGCCAGCACGCTCCTCTCTTTCTGGACTACCTTCCTCCCCTCACCGCAGGTGGGCACTTCATTCCCTGATCTCCACCCTCCTACAGGTGAGTATGAAAACAAGGGGCTGATTATCATTGATGAGGAGGAATTCCTGCTGATCCTGAAGCTCAAAGACCTCAAGAAGCAGTACCGTTCCGAGTATCAGGACTTGCGTGACCTCAGGGCTGAGATCCAGTACTGCGAGCACCTTGTGGATCAGTGTCGCCACCGCCTGCTCACAGGTGCACCATTTAGGAAGGTTGGCTGACCTTTGGAGGTTCTGGGATGCACAGGGCAGGGCCCCCTCATGGGGTCTAGAAGCAGCTTCAAAGCTTCTCTCTGGCAGGGGTAGGGGCAGGGGCTGGGCAGCAGCTTCAGATGTTTGTTTCCAGGACTTTTTGGGCAAGAGACAGAGATGGGAAAGGGTGAGACCCTAGAGCAGAAAGTGACAGAGGGTGAACCTGTGACAAGCGCACAGAGCCTTTACCTGCTTCCTCAGGCACTCCCCCATACCTCACAGTGCTGTCTCCCCTCCTCCTTGCAGAATTTGATATCTGGTACAACGAGTCCTTTTTCATCCCTGAGGACGTGCAAGTGGCACTGAAACCGGGTAGCAGCATCCGGCCAGGCATGGTGCCTGTCAGCAGGATAGTGTCTCTGGTGAGTGCCACAAGGTCGGGGTGGGGATGATGGGTGAGCAAGGGGCAGTGAGCAGTGCCCCTTGTCCTCTGTTCTCTCCACAAACATGGCAGTGTATGGGCTGCTCCTAGGCTCTCCCATGGCTGTCCAGGCAGGTGGGAAGCTACAGGTCTCTACCTAGTTATCAAGGATGGGGTCACAGATAACACCACTTATGGTTGCCAACCTTTTGGGTGGGTTATCCTGTCCAGGTACCAGTTACAGGGTGTCTGTGATGACGCTGGCAAACATGGGCCTGAGAGATTGTGAGCTACCATGGGTGGGGATTTGCAAACCCAGTGAGGGGCTGTCCTGATGCCCACCGCAGGCCTTGTCAGGGTGAATCCTCAACAATGTCAGGTGTAAGGGACTATCCTGAGTTGGGCCTCTCCTAGGGAGAAGATGACCAGGACAAGTTCAGCCAGCTGCAGCAGATGATGCTGCCTGATGGCCCTGATTCCATCTCCTTCTACAATGCCAAAGTCAAGACAGAACAAAAGGTAACTCGGGAAGTTCACATCTCCGGGAAGGAGGGCCTCAGGGACCTCATTACTAGGACACCCAGGACCACGCTCCTCACTTTAGAGAGGCAGAGGAGGAATGTGCCAGCTCAGGGAGATCCAGTCACCTAGAGCCAGTGGGTATCTTCTGCCAGCCCCAGAGTCCAGGGGCTGGGCTGAGCCCATTAGGGGTCCCACAGACTGTGCCAGGCCCAGACATGGCTAATGAGTGTAAGGTGGCCCATGTGAATCATCCCTTTGTCCAGTTTATCCACGCTGTAGAGGCTACCCGCCTCTTAGTCACTTAGTAGCCATCCCAGTTATCACATCAACTGTCAATGGTATTGCCATGCTCGTGTGCATGTCACTCTTATTTTACTAAATGATGGCCCCAAAGAATAAGAGTTGCAATGTTAGCAATACGGGTATGCCAAAGAAAAGCTGTAAAGTGTGTGTGTGTGTGTATGTGTGTGTGTGTGCACGCGTGTGTATAACATCTTCAATTTCAGGCATCTACTGGGGGTCTTAAAATGTATCACCTACAGATAAGGGGGGGGCTACTGTACTATCACATTATTTAATGGGACAGTTTTATATTTACAAGATGAAAATGGAGATGGACAGTGGAGATGGTTGCACAACACTATGAACGTATTTCATACCACTGAACTGTATACTTAAAGATTGTGAAGATGGTGCATTTTACTACAATAAAAAATTGTGGCGAGGGGAGAGAATTCCAGTAAATGTGAGAGCTTCGGCTTCAGTCCCCCAACCTTGTGGGGAGTCTAGGATTCATCTACATATTCCAGATTGGTTTTAGCATTTGCTTGCTTGCTGCCCACTGTTCCTGTTTCAGCTCACTTTCCCACCCACTTTCTGGGAGCCTAGCAGTGCATCGAAAGGGTAGGATTTGTGAACATCTAGTTGATTTGCAGAGGAAGGGCCCTTCAACGTACATGGGCCCCCACCTCTTTTCTCTTTGAACTTAATTCTTGCTAGAAACTTTCAAGTGGCCCCTTGAAACATGCATGTCTCCTTTGAAACATGCCTGACACACCATTTAAAAAGTTTTACATACTTTCTTTAGCATTAAAAATGGAATTTTATTTCTCACAGAATTGGGGCTAGTCAGAGGGAATCCTTGTCCCCAAACCGATATTTGCAGGAAGAATGAGGGGGTAGATGTTAAGTGGCATGGCCTCTGAGTCCTTGTTGAGTCTGCACCCACCTCCTAATCAATTTCTGTTTTCTCCCCTTTTCTGTGTCCAGCACAATTACTTGAAAACCATGATGGGCCTCCAGCAGGCACATAGAAAATAGGGACTCATTGCCAGTGCCTTGAAGGACAAGAACCCTAGCAACTCCTGCCTGCTCTGGTGGAGCTGCCGAACCACCTGCCCCGAGTTCCAGCCAGTCTGCTCCAGGGCTGGGGCCCAGCTCAGAGAAGACACAATGGCCTGCCTGCCTGCCAGGAGGAACATCCTTCCTAGGGCACCGTCATTTGTCTTCACAGAACACTTTTGGTTTGAATTAACTGTCTTGTATGCAGGGACAAGATAAAATAACTTCGTAGTCTGGACTTTAAGTGCTTGTCCAAGTACTTATTTTATTCTCTGTCTGGGAGATGTCTTTCTCATGTACAGGTGAGGTCAAAATGGAATCTTCAGTAAGAAAGTGGAAACGTAGCTCAGCCAGGCTCCTCCCAGCAAGCCTTTGTCCCACTGGTCAGCCTCTTTCCTTTCCTGCATGGACATCCTGGGGTCGAGTGGGGTCTCAGGAGCCCTGGTTCTCACAGCTCCCTCAGACTAGGTTTTCAGAGCATCCTCTGTGTATTCCTGAGCCAGTCAAGGCAGGAGACCCTCCTCACCATCAGTCAGATAGGACTGGGTCTAGGAGAAATGGCTGAAAAGCAGATTTTTATCTCAAAACAAGAGGAGCCTTAAAATGAGAGTAGTCCTACCATGATGTTAGCAGCAAGAGCCCCACACTGGGAGGCTGCCTGGGAAGGTGCATGCAGAGCCTGTACCAGATGAAAGTTCCAACTATATGGCATCTGTCCAATCAAACACCCCATGATTCTGTTCTTCAAGCCAGCAATGAGCAGGTGGATGGGAGTTTTGTTGAAAAGATGAAGCAGAGAGGCTTTCCTTGAGGTCTCTCCCCTGTCTCCTGTCCAGCTCTTTTCTCTCTCTTTTAAAACATTATTTGTTGATCACATTTTATAGTCAATATTATTTTTAAAAGATTTTATTCATTTATTTTTAGAGGGGAAGGGAGGGAGAAAGGGAGGGAGACAAACACTGATTCATTACCTCTCATATGCACCCTGACCAGGGACTGAACCTGCAACCCAGGCATGTGCTCTGACAGGGAATCAAACCTGCAACCCTTCATTCTGTGGGATGATGCCCAACCGAGCCACATTGGTCAGGGCAATATTATTTTGTATTAGTTGCAGGTGTACCGACGACTTTTTTAGTTGACTGATACATAATGGTCTTGAAACAACTTTTAGAGACTCCTTCTATCCCAAGGTTTCCCCTAGGTGATACATACGTCACTGACCAACACTAATGGTGTGCACACAGCCCTGTTGGTCAGTTCTTATGTTTCTTTTGATTGTGGCCAAAGAGGCAGGCCTGCCTACCCTCCCAGCTATTTGAGACCTTGGGCAGAGAGTTCTGATTCTTGCCCTTCCTGACTGTCCAGGTCCTTACCAGGCCTTGTTCGGGGTTCCCAGGTCTTTGGGAGCATCTCAGGAAACAGGACGCAGCGAACAGGATTCATCATCTTGTTGGGGCCACAGGAAGCAGCCATTTGTGGCTTTACTAATACCTCTTCCCTTCATTCCCTGACCCTGGATGAAATGACACCTGGCATGCTGGACATCCCTCCATAGAATTCCTGGACAGCCAGTCCCAAGGCCTGCTGGCAGTGGCTGTTGGTCGCATTTGACTCTAGCTCATTTGTCACCACACAGGCCTCTTTGGTCAGTTCTGGCACAAACTGAAACAAGTAATCACCTGAGTGGGCGTTGCCATGGGAATAAGCCAGAATGGTGCTCGGAAGATCATGTTCTACACAAACTCTTCAGAGGAGCAGATGCTTCGACATTACAGGGAGCTAGGGGGCATCGTGTCCACTCAAATGGGCCAGCTGCTCAAGATGCTGGTTAAAGCATAACACTCTTTTAAATGCAAAGCGAACTTTGCAGGAAAGAAAGGGAACTGACAGCAGCTGGAGAGCTGAGAACTAGTGTGGCCTGCATATGAACTTGCTGTGGCAGCTAGGCGTGGGAAGAAGGTGAGTGAGTGAAGTGTTGCTCTTAAGCATTAATGTGCACATAAGTACAAGAAATCTTGACTCTGACCCACGCCCCAGAGGAAGTTGGAAATGGGATCCCCTGCGTGCATAGAGGTCGCACCCTGAAGCCTCCATCCTTGATAAAGAGATGAATTAGAAAGTTTCCCCACTGGCATGGACAAGTAACAAGGAGACTTTCCCCAGGGGTGAGGAAGCACAGATGCTGTGAGAATTTGTAACCATGCACAGGTTTGTGATTCAAATTTACACTGTGTGGTCTAGGAACTACTAGGCTGAGGGATCAGCAGAAAAAAATAGCCCAAAGCTGAGACACCTAGTAAAGAAAAAAAAAATCTGTACATGCCTTTTACCCAGCGACACAGCATTCCCACAAAGCGCTAGTAAACATGAGCTCTGAAGATTAAACATGCATGCAGGCACATGTGTGTGCATGTGCACGTGTGTGCAGAGACAACTTCCGGAGGCACAGTGTAAGTAGGATCAGACAAGAACTTCAGATAAGTTACTAAAGACTATACAATATATGTATTTTAAAGAAAAAAGTAGGAATAAAAGTATGATAAAGGGTATATGTATTGCAGATTTTTATAAAAAAGCAGAATTTCTTGGAATGAAGAAAATGTAGTTCTGAAAGGTAAAATGATGGACTAGAAACAGAGAATTAATGACCCAGATGTTGGATCTGAAGAAATTGCTGGGAACTGTAGCATAGAGGTTGAAAATTGAAAATGTAGATATGAGAACATCCAGGGTCCATCCAATCACAGATCCAGAGGAGTTAACAGGGAAGTCACCATCATGGTGGTCTTACCCAGTCTTGTGCTTTAGACATCATCCGTATGCCAACTCTCAGTTTTATGTGTCTAGCCTAGACTGCTCTTCTGAGCTCTAATCCTGTATAGCCAACAGTTCACTTGGCATCTCCACTTGAATGATCCCTTAAGACATAGCAAGTCAACATGTTTAGAACTAAGTGCCTAATTGCCCCCCTCCCCAAACATATTCCACCCACAGCCTCCTTTATCTCAGCCCAATTGCTCAGGCTAAAATCTGACTTTTAAAAAATTGATTTTAGAGAGAGAGGGAGGAAGGGAAAAATAAAGAGAAAGATCAATTTGTTTCACATATTTATGCACTCATTGGTTGATTCTTGTATGTGCCCCAACCAGGAATCAAACCCGTAATATAGGTACGTACCTTGACCAGGAATTGAACCTGTGACCTTTTGGTGTATGGAATGATGCTCCAACCTGCTCCAAATGAGCCAGATGGCTGGAGGCAGTGTTTTAAGTGGACAAATTCCTCAGAGGAGGGTGACTGGCATCACAAGGGGCTCTGAAAACTCAGTCAAGGAATAATCAGAGAAATTAGGGACATTCAATCTGAAAAGTAAAATATAAAGGGGGTATAGTTTCTGTCATTTTGGGAAGAAAAAATGGGACAAGTGTTTTCTGCCCTGTAAAGGATGGTCTTGATGCAAATTGGCCTCCAGATCTGTGAAGGATGCAAGCATTGCCCGGGCAGCACCAGTCAAGGTCCATGTGAGAGAAACCTTCAAACCAGGAAGAAAGGTCTTAGAGGCCTCTAGGTTCCTTTTAAATCTAAATCCTGTGATTCTATAAAAGCAGTTGTGGGAAAGTTATTTAACATATCAGTTGAAAATGACATCACATATATAGATATTCACACATTATTTTTCCCTTCATATGAATTGCTTTTTGCCCTGGCTGGTGTGGCTCAGTGGATTGAGCTCTGGTCTGTGAACCAAAAGGTCATCGATTCAATTCGCGGTCAGGGCACATGCCTGGGTTGTGGGTCATGTCCCAGGTTGGGGGCATGTGAAAGGTAACTGAATGATGTTTCTCTCCCACTCTCTCTAAAAATAAATAAAATCTTAAAAAAAGAATTGCTTTTATAGCAAAAATAATATTTAATTTAGAAAGAACACATGTATTAAGAAAAACAACCTATCTATGAGCAGATGACACTTCTACCAGCTCTGGTTTCCAGCCACAAGATGAGAGGCACCTCGCTGTCAGAAACGTATCCCTGAAGGCTGGAAGGAAAAAGAGGGCGTCTTGCATGTAGGGGAGGGGCTCACCTCAAGAGCCAGCCATGATTTGTGATTCAATAACTAACTGGCTTGTAAGAAACCAATTCCTGAACCTTGTTACCAATTCCCTTGATGGGTAATCTGCTCTGTTCAGAAAAAAAGGTGTAAAGAGCACTAGGAAGCTGAAGTTGAAGTGTGTGGAACAGACAATACTCTGTTCTTAAATTTGGGAATGACAGCAAGGGCAAAAATGGCAAGGGTGGAAGAAACCCTCTTTGCCATAGGGCTGCGTCTTTGCCTTTTCCTGTAGAAGCCGAGAGGGGCTGAAGCAGGGTCCTGTAAGGCTCTCAAAAAGGCCAAGAGCATAGAGAATGTGGCCAGTGTATGTTGCTGGCTACATGAAAAAGGAATACAGGATGTGGGAATCCCACACAAGCCCAAGTGCCACCATTCAGAGTCAAGACCTTGGGTGCCCTTACTTCTCTGAGACTCAATCTCTGCACGTGTAGGATGGGGCAGAAGTTGTTATTGCCTACCCCATGACAGGATGCTAAAAACGTCATGCAAGATAATGTCTATGGAAACTCTGCAATGTCTAAAGGCTTCTGTAAGTATCCATTATTATTCTTGTTCCCTCAGGATGGCAGAAAAAAATTGTATTAGGTAAGAATCTCTTCTGTTTGAGTTAGAGCAAGGTAAAAGAAAGAATTTGAGAGTTTTGACACTTGGTCAAGTGTTAAAAAGTTCCAGAGCTGCTCTTGTGGCATGTGAAAAGAAAAACAGTAGTTTGAAAAAAAAAACCAAAAATATTTTAAATTCTTTTACTGAGGTTATTTTTACTAGTACATTTTACTTAGAAAATACTTGAATCTTTGAATTTTTTTTGTACCAAACATACCTGATTATAGCTTTTGTTAATGTGAATTTTATTTTGTGGTCTTTATCTCTATTGAAGTCAGTTTTCAAATTACATTTTTCTATCTTAATGTTGTGACGAAGATTTGGTCCTTTTGTTGATTTTCAGTTAGTAACAGTTTACCATGTGCTGTCTCAGCCATCAACAGTTTTATTTTATGTCAGTTATTTATCAGTTCTACTTTTTCCTAGGTCAGACTTTAGAATTCAGTTTTACTTTGGAGATTGATATCGATGTCTGAAATTTCAAACTCAGCCCTTTTCTATCCTTCCAACTACTTCATATGTCAGGTATTTGTAGAAAAAAGGTATATCCAGTGTGGTATGCCCACAGTGTGGGGAAAAGCTGTGAAGGACTTTGAATGAACCAGAAGATGACTGAGTATATTCAGGGACAAGGTGCTGTCTAGCCGACTGACCCTTCCTGGTAATGGGTTCTGAACTTTCATTGTCTTTGGTCTATTTAACTGCCCTGTAGATTATAGATAATGATAGAAATGCAGATTAGTTGTCCATAGACATGCAAATTATGTTCTCCCCAACAATTCCCTCGGAATGAAAAGCCAGTTTTATACCTATTTGTAAATTAATTTCAGCATTCCTGATCTATATCTGTTCAAATTCGGTTGAACTGGTTGCCCTCACTAATGCCCTCATTAGCTGAGTTAAATACAATCTTTGACACATTAATTTTATGGCTGTATGTCCATCATGGTTATAATTTCTTTGAAAAAAATCTTTAACAACAGATAAATGGATATTCTTCTTCAGTGCTGCAGAATCAACTGACTCATGTTTTCTGGAGAATTAGGCAATGTATCTCCAGAGCCTTAAAAAGATATATATTGATATATACTTTATACATTAGTACACACTTTTTGGATAAAAATGTGGCAATACCTTTTAAAATTGTAATTGTGTATACAAGAAGTAGACCATAAACACATCTTGTTCAAACGCAAATTTTAATGACTATTACTTTAAAATTATTATATACATACCTAGTTTTATTGTACCTTGCTTTATTGTGCTTTGCAGATATACTTTTTTTTTTTTACAAATTGAAGGTTTGTGGCAACCATGCACCAAGCAAGTCCATTGGTGCCGTTTTCCAGCAGCATTTGCTCACTTCATGTGTCTGTGTTCCATGAAGTATATCTGTGAAATACTTAAAATATTTCAAACTTTTTCATTATTATTGGATCTGTCATGGTGATCTGTGATCAGTGATCTTTGATGTTACTATTGTAATTGTTTTGGGGCACCGTGAACCATGCTCACATAAAACAACAAACTTAACTGATGAATATGTGTGGTCTGACTGTTCCATGAACTTGCTGTTTCTCCGTCTCTCCCCCTCTACTCAGGCCTCCCTAATCCCTGAGATAATAATATTTAAATTGCCGATTTATAACCCTGCAGTGGCCTCTAACTGTTCAAGTGAAAAGAAGAGTCCCATGTCTCACACTTCAAATCAAAAGCTGAAATGATTTAGTAAGGAAGATGTCAAAAGCCAAGACAGGCCAAAAGGCAGACAGTCCTCTTGCACTGAACAGCCACACTGTGAACACAAAGGAAAAGTTCTTTTTTTTTTTTTAATAAAGACTAATATCTCTTTTTTAAGATTTTATTTATTTATCTGTAGAGAGGGAAGGGAGGGAGAAAGAGAGAAACATCAATGTGCGGTTGCTGGGAGACATGGCCAGCAACCCAGGCATGTGCCCTGACTGGGAATCGAACCTGCGATGCTTTGGTTCGCAGCCCACGCTCAATCCACTGAGCTACGCCAGCCAGGGCAAAGGAAAAGTTCTTGAAGGAAATTAAACGTGCTACTCCAGTGAACAGACAAATGATAAGGAAATGTAACAGCCTTACTGCTAATGTGAAGAAAGTTTTAGTGGTCTGGTAGAACATTCCCTAGCCACAACATTCCCTTAACAAAGCCTAATCCAGAGCAAGGCTCTAACTCTCTTCAATGCTATGAAGGCTGAGAGGGGAGGAACCTGCAGAAGTTTGAAGCGAGCAGAGGTTGCTTCATGAGGTTTATGGAAAGAAGTCATCTTTATCATATAAAAATGCAAAGTGAAGCAGCAAGTGCTGACATAATAGAAGCTGCAGCAAGTTATTCAGATCAAGCTAAGATAATTAGTGAAGGTGGCTACACTGAACAACAGATTTTCACTGAAGATGAAACAGCCTTGTATTGGAAGATACTGTCTAGGATTTTCAGAGGGAGGAGAAGTCAGTGCCTGGATTCAAAGCTCCAAAGAACAGGCTGACTCTCTTGTTAGGAGCTCATGTAGCTGGTGACTTGAAGTCGAAGCCAATGTTCATTTGCCATTCCAAAAATCCTAGGTTCAGAATTATGCTGAATCTGCTCTGTCTGTGCTCTATAAATGGAACAACAAAGCCTGGATAAAATCATATCTGTTTACAACATAGTTTAGTGAATATTTTAAGCCCACTGTTGAGATGTACTGATCAGAAAAAAAAAATATTCCTTTTAAAATACAGTCATGCACTGCATAATCACATTTCAGTCCATAACAGACCAAAAATACAGTGGTCCCACAAAATTATAAACGAGTACCCTACCCAGGTAGCTCAGTTGGTTTGAGTGTCATCCCAATATGCCAAGATTGTAGGTTTGATCCCAGGTCAGGACACGTACAAGAATCAAATAAGGGGGGCAACAAATTGATGTCTCTCTCTCTCATCAAAAAAAAAAAAAAAATCTACACTATAATGGTAAATTTATCCACTTTCCTTCTAGTTCTGTTAAATTTTGCTTTTTATATTTTAAGAATATGTAATTAGGTGCACTTATGTTTAGAATTCCGAAGTCCTAGGTTCCTGAACTTTTAATCATTTAGTAACCTTCATTTATTTTTAGTTTTTCTGATGTTAACATAGTTCTACCAGCTTTCTACTGTTATATAAGCATGACATCTTTTCCCATCCTTTTACAATTTTCTGTGTTCCTGGTCTTTTTAAAATTTATTTTTATTTATTGATTTTAGAGAGAGAGAAAAGGGAGAGAAATATCAACTTTTTATTCCATGAATGCATTCATTAGCACTTTTTGTATGTGCCCTGACCAGAGACCAAACTTGTAACTTTGGCAAATTGGGACAATGCTCCAACCAACTTAGCTACCTAGTCAGGGCTTTCTTTGTTTTAAGAATGTATCAAAAATAGCATATGGTTGGATTTTATTTATTTTTATTTTTAAATATTTTAGTTATTTATTTTTAGAGAGGGGAAAGGAGGAAGAAAGAAAGGAAGAGAAACACTAATGTGCAGCTGCCTCTTGCACGGCCCCTACTAGGGACCTGGCCCCAAACCCAGGCATGTGCCTTGACTGGGAATGGAGTGAGTGACCCTTTGATTCACAGGCAGGTACTCAATCCAGAGCCACACCAACCAGGACTGGATTTTATTTTGCCCACTACATTCTTCCATTTTTTTTTTTAACCAGAGAGTTTATTCTATTTGCATTTACTATAATTACTGAAATATCTGTATTATTTTTTTACCATATTTTTTGCGTGATTTCTATTTGTTTCACTATTTCTTTTTTCTATCTTTATGTCTTGCTTTTTTTTTGTTTTTAAATTATATTTCTCCCTCTACTAATTTGGAAATTATCTGACGTTTTAGTAGTTACCTGAGATATTTTAACTTGTATATTCCAAAGACTAAAGCTTAATCAATATTTTCAGCCTCTTCCCAAGCAATACAAGGGCCTTAGAAAACTTCACCTCCAGTCCCACCACCCTGACCATCCTGCTTTCAAATGACCTTGTTGTCTAGGATATCAGTTCAACCTTGCTTTATTAACCACATAAATTATGTTATTATTACTTTTTATGGTAAATATTTTTTTGTTTTAACCACTTACGTACCAATTTCTTTCCTCCCCATTCCTTCCTGTATCAGGGATTATTTTCTGTTGATGTGAACTCCAGATTTGTCTGAAAATATCTTCAGTCAACCCTGGTTGGTGAGGCTCGGTGGACTGAGTGTGGGCCAGTGCACTGAAAGGTCGCAGGTTGAATGCTATCAGGGCGCCTGCCTGGATTCCAGACCTGGTCCTCAGTTCCAGGTGTGCGAGAGGCAACCACTCTGTTTCCTTCCCCATCTCTTTCTCCTTCCTTACCCCTCTCTCTAAAATAAATAAATAAAATCTTTAAAAAACAAAGTGTCTTGAATCAGATAGCCAGGCTAATGTGACCTTAGAAAAGTACCTTAACCTCTAGGATCTTCGGTTTATTCATCCACAAAACTGAGGTAATCTTGAGTAGTCTCATCCTCTGCTGGGAGAGACAAGGTTGGAAGGAAAGATGCAATAAGAAGCTCTGGGGACGAGTTCTCTGGAAGGGTGCTAAGATCCAAAACAAGAAGGGCTAAACAAACAAGTGAGCAAGCACTATAATCACATCCCTGAGTGTTTGAGGATCTTGTAGGGAAGACAAGATTAACACATATGGAAAAAAAAAAGAAAAAACAAAAACCACCCCCCCCACCCCCGTCCCCCACAAGGTGGAAGGTGGGTAGGCCTCTGCTCCAACCTCTCCTCTTTTCTGGGATCTGTATCTGGACTAGATTTGCTCCTCCCATCACCCTGTCTGGGGCAGGGTTTTTAGGGTTATTTCAGACTGTTGCAGCTGTTTGTAGACTTTTTAGAGTCATCTAAATGAAATCATCTGATTTCGTTCTTTGCAGCCCAGCTAAAGTTGCTATAGTACTGTTACAGTTGTGCATTAGGATATATTGGGTACTTAGATTTGGGTGTAGACCTGTTTTTGTTTTTTGGGGGGTTTTTTTTGGTCTGAAGCTGGTGGTCCTAGAATGGAGAGTTGGGGTACTTGAGGATTCAAGGGATGCAAAGAGAAATAGTTAATTGCTTGATTAAGATTGGGGATTCATTTTAAAGTTCTTTTACTTTGAAATGGTTTCCAAGGTAAAGGTGCATTGCAAAGCTTTAGGGAAAACACACCAAATGTTTCCATTTGGCTTTAGTTACATATGGACAGCCTCTCTAGTAAGATTTATAAGTATGTTTATTTACAGTGTTAGGGATTTTTATTTTTATTTTATTATTATTATTTTTAAAGATTTTATTTATTTATTTTTAGAGAGGGAAGGGAGAGAGAGAGAGAGAAACATCAATGTGCGGTTGCTGGGGGACATGGCCTGCAACCTAGGCATGTACCCTGACTGGGAATCGAACCTGCGATGCCTGGTTCGCAGCCCGCGCTCAATCCACTGAGCTATGCACCAGCCAGGGCTACAGTGTTAGGGATTTTTTAAAAAAATTGTACAAATAATTTTGGTTCAGGTAGTTTTCCTTTTAGAATTTGTAAAGATCCCCGAAAGCAGTTGGTAAATTACCTTTTCAGGATTCAAAGTCTGATCTTTTTTCACGATGCCTTTTTCCTCTATATGTTATTATGAAAAATTCCCAAACATAGAAGAATTGAAAGTATTCTAGATTCTACAGTCATTAACAGTCTGTTTAACTTTTGATGGGACAACATTGTTTGAATAATATTTTTGGTTCCGTCTGTTAGTTTCTTTTGAACTACACCATGGTATCTTTTGAAATTGTCTATGTTGGAAGGGATGAAAACTCAATTTAAATTTTAGGTCCAAATACCTAGCCCTGCAACAAAATAGAAGCTCAGCCTTGACAGGTGTGGTTCAATGGGTTGGGCAGCCCTGACAGGTGTGGCTCAATGGATTGGGCGTCGTCCTATAAGCTAAAAGGTGGCCAGTTCAATTTCCAATCAGGGCTCGTGCCTGGATTGCAGGCCAGGTCCACATTTGGGAGTGTGCAAGAGGCAGCAGCTGATTGATGTTTCTCTCCCTCTCCCTCTAAAAAAAATAAAATAAAATCTTTGAAAAACAAACAAACAGAAGCTCAGTGAGTATGTCATCTTCAAAATAGTTGCATGTCTTTTAACACATATAACATTCTGACACCAAAAGTGAAAGTCAATAGTTGAATTTTATGATCTTCATCAATGTTTAATAAGTGCTTATATTCCTTAACACATAACATGTTAAGAAAATTTAATGAAAATTGAACATTCTGACTCTACCAATTTGGTGAACAGCACTAAGTTATATGGACATGTATTATAGATTCTATTTATGAACAATGTTATTTCAAAGTAATACTATCAAGAAATGGGAATATGTAACAAAATCAGTAAAAAGATTTGAGGAACATCAGAAAAATGATGTGGAAAAGACTTCCTTTAATCTTTAGCCTTAGCCACCAATGTGACACTAGAAGAGGATCATAAAGTATAAGAATCTTATGCCATTAAAAACAACAAGGAAGATTTCAGTATTGTAGGAAGTGTCCTCTATTTTATGAATTTTTGCTTTGATAAATTGGGGCAACTGCTATGAAATGAAAACTCTCAGCTTACTGAAGGATGGGAAATACCCAAGTACCCTACATAGTAAATGAAGATCTTCTATGCACCTTGCCCAAGTTCATCTTCTAGAAAATTTACCAA
This sequence comes from Tonatia bakeri, assembly GCA_004024845.1. NCBI lineage: Eukaryota > Metazoa > Chordata > Mammalia > Chiroptera > Phyllostomidae > Tonatia > Tonatia bakeri. Next base: position 60,259 of record PVIA01004198.1, read on the forward strand.
ATTCTGCAGACCATAACTATTCCTTAATAAAATTCAATAAAGATATTGGCCCAAAAAAGCCCCCCCAAACTAATAACAATTCCTGTACACTCAGGTCGGCACTTTGAAGCCCAATGAAACAGCTTATGAAACAAGACTGGCTGTCAACAGCTTGTTAGCTGCTCAACAATCTGGTCTTGACAGAAAAATCCATTGTGAACACTTTAAGGATTTCTAAAAGAAAGAGTAAAAAAAGTAAGGTTTTCAAAAAAAATAGCAAAGTAATAAACACTTGACATGTACTGAGTGAAACACTATAAAACATTAAGGAGAGACAATAATGAATGCTTCTGCCTACAGCCAACTCGTAAGAGTTGGGAAGATAGACTTATACAGTATCCTGCAATGAAATTCAATTAACAAAGCAGTAAGGGAACTGCTGACTTAATGCAAACAGTGTATGTGATAAGGCTCAATGTGAATCATATATTGTTTTCTAGATTCCTCTTGTGTTGAGATGTGTAGATTAAACAAATAAAAGTCAATTGTGATCCCTCCGCACCATACACCCCACAACCCCCTGCCCCATCAAGAAATTCCAGGGCCAAAGAATGTATAGAGCAGTTAAACATTAATATAAATGATGATATCTTTCTGCCCTAGCTGGTGTGGCTCAGTGGACTGAATGCCAGCCTGTGAATCAAAGGGTCGCTGGTTCGATTCCCAGTCAGGGCACATGCCTGGGTTGCAAGCCAGGTCCCCAGTTGGGGGCGCACAAGAGGTAACCACACATTGATGTTTCTCTCCCTCTTTCTCCATCCCTCCCCCTCTCTAAAAGTAAATTAAATAAAAAATAAAAAATGCCCTGGCTTGTGTAGCTCTGAGCTCAGTGGATTGACTGTGTGCCTGCGAACCAAAGGTTCACCAGTTCGATTCCCAGTCCAGGGCACATGCCTGGGTTGCAGGCCGAGTCCCCACTGGGTGCGTGAGAGGCAACCACAGATTGATGTTTCTCCCCCTCTCTTTCTCCTTCCCTTCCCCTCTCTAAAAATAAATAAATAAAATCTTAAAAAAAAAGAAATCATGGTACCTTTCTTTTGTATACTGATTAAACCTAAAATAACTTTCCATTTTGTTGCGTCTCACATATCTATATAAATCTATAAGGGAATGGGCCTGACTTTGAAAAGCAAGGGTGCACGTGGGTAGAAATTGGTTCTCTAAGCTGCCTTGCTCACACTGCCCACAATGGCCTTGTCAGCACTGTCAGCCTTGCTTCCCCGCTGTCCCCTTGGCAAAGGAACCCTGAGGAGTCCTAGGCCTGTAGCTTGCTTTTCCCTCTCAAGTTGGCAATGCTTGAGGAGCACAGCCAACAATACTTTGACAATCCTCATTTGGGGGGAGGATCTGGTGAGGAAAGAGTGGGATGGGGAGAGACAAGAGTGAGTGAGTAGGGGTGGCTTCCCCTCACTCACTCACTTTCAGCTGCGGGTTCAAGACCAAACAATCTTCTCTCTCTCTCTTAGAGACTTAGCCAGGTTCCCAAGTGAGGCAACAGAGTTTCGGCCTGTGCACACTGAAGAGGGGCACCTCAGAGGGCCTTGGTGTCTTCATTTTATTGCTTCTGTGTTGTGTCAGTCCTAAGAACTGTCTCTTAACCTATTACCTCAAAACTTTTGTTTGCAAATAGTAGTTTTGGAGAATGTGGTCAGGGAGTCAACTGGTGCTCCCCCACACAACTGCATTTTTTAACTCATCCTTTTACCAAGTACCTGGAGCCTAATGGCGGACAATGTCCAACCTTCCGCCCTCTGTCTCCCTTAAGGCAAGGGATGCCCAAATGGACTTTGTTCCACTCATCACTGGACCCTGTGGTCCCCTGGGATGGGAGTGGTCAGGACTAACAGGAGGCAATAATGACAGGAACAATTATGGTTTTTAATACTCTAGGAAGGGGATGTCTCTTAGGTTTCACATTGACTTGATATTTTTCCTTCAAACACATGTGGAGGAAAAAAGGGTTCTATGGAAAGTAACCTCACAAGGTGATCCAATCACAAATTCCTAACTGGACAGGGCATTGTGGGTAGTCACTCCACAGGCATGTAGCTTATCAGTAAAACATTGATCTGGGCCCTAAGCAAGGTCTGTTCATTGGTTCTGTGAGTCTAGGTTAACACATCTTTGAAATACTCATAATCTTGTTTACTGTCCAGTAATCTACTCCCCACCTTGCTTCCTCCCACTCTCCTGTAACCTTCCTGACATTCCCTCCTTAATTTCAAATGCATTAAAAAAATAGCTACAAAACTGTTATTCTCTGGAGCACTGGAGATCTTATTTCCTGGCAATTGTCACTTTGGCTCAAGTGAACTCATAAAAATTCTATACTGGTTTTAACGTTCTTACATTGACACACTTTTGCAGAAGGCTTTATATAAGAAAGTAGGAGACTGCCAGTATCTAATAATAATTATAGGCTGAAGACCAAATTATTCCACAGCTTTGATGGAGAGAACAGGCCCGAGTGTGTGTTCTGAGGATTCATTCTCTCCGATTTTAAAATGTGTGTACGAAGAGCCCCTAGCACAGTAATAGATGAGGGCTTTTAGTAGTACTCAATCTTCCAGAAATCTTGCCTGTAAAAATTTGGTTCATTTACTTATGTTTGTGCCTTAGTATTTTCCACTAACCCCCAGGATTATATGCTTACTGCACTGGGTTCCATAACCAGATTAATGCTATCTTCAGACCAGGTATTAGAGAGCCCAGCTGCACCACCTCCTACAAGTGAACTGCTTCCTTTCTAAGAGGATAAGAAACTCCTGTGGCTCAGTGGATTGAGGGCCAGCCTGCAAATCAAAGGGTCACTGGTTTGATTCCCAGTCTAGGGCACACGCCTGGGTTGTGAGTCAGGTCTCCAGTAGGGGGCACATGAGAGGCAACTGCATATGGTATCTCTCCCTCTCTTTCTCCCTCCCTTCTCATCTCTAAAATAAGCAAATAAAATCTTAAAAAGAAAAAAAATGCATTAAAAAAAAAACAGGAAACCTGTACTTGACTGCTTTTTTCTCATTCACATCAGTTTAGATCCGTATCAACCTCATACTCATATGGTTTCAGCCACTTCCACCTAAAATTAAAATAGCCTTTTATTATTCTGTCCAGTATCAAGCAGCTCCCAAAAGCCTGTGTGGCATCTAAGGCACAGGACCCAAGCCAAAGCCTCAAAGGCAACACTTACTGGACACTTTCTCAATCACAGGCATTACACAAGCATGTTTATTTCAGTTTAATAATCACAATATCCTCTGTGCTGTGGGTACTAACGCTATTTTACGGATAAGGCACTGGGAGCATGAAAAGTAACCATGCCCAATGTCACATAGCTAGAAAGTTGCAGTGCTGGGGCCCAAGGCTAGGTAGTGCTAGCTCTTAATCACTGCACTATATCTGAATAAGTGCCAACATTTACTGAAGCTTCCAGGCTTTACAAATATTATCCCACTGAATACTATGAACAGTGCAAGAGGACCTGGCCACATTAATACTCTCATCTCAGGACGAGAAAAAGCACAGAGAAATTAGGTAACATTTATGGTCTGTAGAAAAGTGGCCATGGGAGACCTGTCTAGGGCGATCTATGGTTGCTGGACCTGGATGCTATGCCTAAAGGTACCAGAAAAAAATGCCAAGGGCCCTGGCTGGTGTGGCTCAATGGATTGAGTGCTAGCCTGTGAACCAAAGGGTCCCTGGTTCGATTCCCAGTCAGGGCACATGCCTGGGTTCCAGGCCAGGTCCCCAGTAGGGGGTACGCAAGAGGCCACACATGGATGTTTCTCTCCCTCTCTTTCTCCTACCCTTCCCCTGTCTAAAAATAAATAAGTAAAATCTTAAAAAAAAAGCCAACGTCATCCCCAAGTAAGACATAATGTTGATCAAACACTAATAGACCCAGTTCACATATATAACTATATTCATATATATACATACACGCATATCTAGGAATATAGAAAAGAGCTAGCAAAGGATATTTACTCTCTTAGATCCCATTTCAGTAATTATGACACAGTGTTTTAGTTCAGGCTGTTGTAACAGAATACTATAGACTGGGTCACTATAAACAAAAGACGTTTATTTCTCACAGTTTTGGAGGCTGAACGTCCAAGGTCAGGGTGCCAGCATGGCCGCACTCTGACGAGAGCCCTCTTCTGCCCCTTCCCTCCCCACGTCCTCGCTCGGCAGACACGGAGAGCGGTCAGTGGGGTCCCCTACAGCGGCGCGACTCCCATTCGCGAGGGCTCCACTCTCCGGGCCTAATCCCCCCCCCAACCCGCCCCCCAGCATCTTCGGAACTGGGATTTTAACACACAAATCGGGCGGGGGTGCCACACCGGCTTTCAGTCCGTAACGCACACTTCCATTCAATTGTCTTGCTGCTAAAATCCGACTCACAGTTTTAGTGGACAAAAGAAAACTTACAAAAAAGTTCATCCTAGGAACTTCTGCCCCAGTTTCAACTGCCATTAACTCTTCCAGGTCCCGAGGGTTCAAGCGAACGG